>JASVEL010003729.1:0-100196 GCA_032618575.1 Nicotiana noctiflora | reverse complement strand
ACGTGTACTGTCGGATTCATTCTCTTTAATTCTTGGGTTTAAATGACTTGAACAGGTACATGCGTTTCCTCTTTTTGAATAACCGCACATACCTCTGTGACGACCCAAATGGTCATCACTTATTTAATTAATCCTTCTGAGGCCTTGAAAACCTCATTCTATGTTGCCTCGATTTACGTGCACGATCCGAGCATGTAGCCGGAAAGATTTTGTGGTAGAAAATATGAATTCTATGAGAAATTTGGATAAAAATGATATTAAGATTGATATGGTTGACTTCGGTCAACATTTTTGGTAAACGGATGCGGACCCGAGATTGGATGGTCCCGAGAGGTCCGTAGGAAAATATGGGACTTGGACATGTGTTCGGAGTCGAATTATGAGGCCTAGAGCCCAAGTTATGAATTTTTCTATGAAATTGTTTTTGATGTAATTGTTAAAGGAAATAAATTAATTGACCTTGGTATCGGGCTCGTATTTTGGTTCCGACGCCCGGTACAAGTCTTAAATATTATATATGTGATTTTCTGTAAAGTTTGGTGACATTCGGATGTCGTTTGAGATGTTTTGGACCTTGAGTTCCAAGTTAAGAAGTTTTGAAAATCAAAAGTATGAAAATCATGAGTTTGAGGCTTGATTTGATTAAAACGAAGTGATATTGGCGATGTGATCGCACGAACAAGTTCATAATGTGTTTTTGAGGTTATGTACATGTTTGGTTTGGAGCCCGGGGGGCTCGGGTAAAGATTTGATAGGCCGTTGGATGAAATTCTGAATTTTTGAACTGCTGGTTTTTCACCCAGCTGTTGGCTTCGCAATTGCGAAGTATTTCTCGCAATTGCGAAGGGGACAGTGTAAGGCAAGGCTCGCAAATGTGAACCTTTATCGCAAATGCGAAGCCCCCTTTGACCCAGCCTTGTTCGCAAATGCGAACAATTGTTCGCATTTGCGAAGGTCCCCAGTGCCTGCCTATGTTCGCAAATGCGAACAAGAGTTCGCAAATGCGAACATTCCCCATACTGCCTTGGTTCGCAAATGCGAACCATTGTTCGCAAATGCGAACACTGCCTTATACATCATGTGTTCGCAAATGCGAACATTAGTTCGCAAATGCGAACATCCCTTTGTCTGCCAGTGTTCGCAAATGCGAACAAATGTTCGCAAATGCGAACTTCCCAACCTTAGCTTATTTTTCAAACTCCAGAAATTGGTCGGGGTTCGCAATTGCGAACCCATGTTCGCAAATGCGTACACAGAGACCTGTAAAACACGATTTTCAGTCATTTCTTCACTTTTTACAAAACAAAAACACCCATTTGCGATTCTTCACGGATTTCTTCTTCATCAAAACGATTGTAAGTCACTTTTACTTAATTCTTTCAATTCCTAACATCATTAAACATGTTTTTCATTAAAAATCAATGATTTTCATGGTAGAATTCTTGTTTTTGTTAGAAAATAGGGTTTTTCATAAATTGGGGAATTGGACCTCGAATTGAGGTCCGATTTTGAAACAAATCATATACATGAACTCGTGGGGGATGGGTAACCGGATTTTGGTCCTAACCCCGAGTTCCGACCATGTGGGCCCGGGGTTGAAATTCACTATTCCGGGCAGAATGTTGTAAAAGTTGTATTTGGCCTTAAGAATTAGTTTGTTGAGTAGAATTGATGATATTAAATCAATTGTGTATAGATACGGTTGGATTGGAGCCAAATTGAAAGAAAAGACATTTCCACGGATTGAATTGTTCATAAGCATTCGAGGTAAGTGTTTGTTCTATCCTAGCTTGAGGGAATCGGATTATGTGTTATGTGTTATGTGATCGAGTGCGGTGTATGGGCTGTGGTGACGAGCATCCATACACTGGCGTCTAGTATGACCGTGAGTCGTTGGAAAATGATTATTTTGAGATATATAGATGAATTGTTATTGTTCTCCCTTGTTGGGACTTGTTGTGAAGATAATTATTGATTGCCCTTGATGGGACGGTTTAGGAATTACTGTTTCTTTCTTTGCCCTTAACTGTGATTGTTATTTGGGTGAGGAAGAGTGATAATGCACGAAGGGTGATGCCGTGCCATGTTTATTTATTTATGCACGAAGGTTAATGTCGTGCCATATTTATTTATTGATTATGCACGAAGGATCATGCCGTGCCCTGTTATTGAACCATGTACGAAGGATCATGCCGTACTATGGATGTGAGGATGAGAGTAAAAGCACGAAGGGTGATGCTGTGTACTTTATTTATTTATTTGGTGAGGATGAGAGTAAAAGCACGAAGGGTGATGCCGTGCAACTGCTTGCTATTTCTTGAATTGATATTACTTGTGTTTACATTATACTTTATTTTTCCTTGTGAATTTATTAACTGTGGTTAATTGTTGAATTCTTTAAGATATTCCTTATTGTGTTAATACTTGATTATTTCTTGTTATTTTGTGGTACATATATATATATATATTGAATTGCACAGGTTTATGTGGGTGTCTGGTCCTAGGCTTGTCACTACTTCGCCGGGATAGGCCAGGCACTTACCAGCACATGGGGTCGGTTGTGCTGATACTACACTTCTGTGCGTTTTTGCACAGGTCCAGGTTACGATCAGGAGCAGCAGCAGCAGTAAATCGATTGCGTGGGAGTTGATCATATTTGAGACAGAGGTAGCTTGCAGACGTCCGCAGGCCCGGCGTCTCTCTCTTTATTTATGTTATTAGCTGTAGTCTCTTTGTTCCGAGACAAACAAAATTATGTTATATTTCCTTCAGACTTTTATGTGTAGTATTCCGTAGTAGTTTGTGAGTTGGTGACTCCACGTCTTGGGTAGAGGATTTCGGTATGATTTTCACTTTGTAATTAGTTATTTCCATTTCGATAAAGTATTCCGCATTTGTTTAATTAAAATTGTGTTAAAAATAGGATAGTATGAATACGGTGGCTTGCCTAGCTACCACGAGTAGGCGCCATCACGATCCCGATATTGGGGGAAAATCCGGGTCGTGACAAGTTGGTATCGAGCTCTAGGTTACATAGGTCTCACCACTCACGAACAAGCTTAGTAGAGTTTGAGAGGTAGGTACGGAGACGTCTTTACTTGTCCTCCAGGAGTCTATTAAGTTAGGAAAGAGTCTCTCATTTGTTCTTTCTTGTCGTGCGACTTGTTCCTCAATTATTGATTGGATTTCTATTCTGTCGCTTTCGAGATGGTGAGGACACGCGCTCTTCGTCCGGCGACCGGCGGCCGAGCCCCGGGCGGCTCCGCGAGGGCGGGGGCCAAGGCCATATCGAGAGGCCGTGGTAGGGGTAGAGCTCGGCCCCAGGCGGCTACCCCGAGAGGTGGAGCCTCGTATTGAGATTGACGAGGAGGTTCGGTTCCAGCAGCTCCAGTGGGCCCAGCTCGGGTCCCGGGAGAGGCTTTATTTACCCGGATCTCCGGGATGCCTTGGTCGAGAATAGCGGGATTCGTGGACAGCATTGCCGGAGGCGGGTCTATTATCGGTTGCCCCGGCCAGCTTCTCAGGGTGGAGGAGGGGCCCGGACTCATATTGCTCGTACTCCGGAGCCGGTAGCTCCTCGGCCTCAGGCACCAGTGATTCGGCCAGCTGTGGCCACTCAGTCGAGTACCACGGCTCATGCCGGAGATGGAGCGGCCATGACTTTCGATTCGTTATGGAGGCTTGATCGGTTCTCCAAGCTATTTACCACTACATTCGGTGGAGCCGCATCAGAGGATCCTCGGGACTTCTTATTCGGTTGCCATGAGATTCTCGAAGACTATGGGGATCGTGGAGACAAACGGAGTTGACTTCGGTACCTTCCCACTACGAGGATCCGCCAAGACTTGGTGAAGAGATTATTGCACGAATCGACCGGCGGGGTCCCCGGCTTTGTCGTGGGACCGGTTTGCGGAACTATTTATGGAGAAGTTTCTCCCTGCTACTCGGCGGGATGTACTTCGGAGGCAGTTTGAGCGCCTCCATCAGGGCACTATGACAGTTACATAGTGTGAGACGATATTTATCGACTTGGCTCGTCATGCAGTGGTGATACTTCCCACGGAGCGGGAGAGGGTCCGCAGATTTATAGATGGGCTTAATCAGCCGATTAGACTCGAGATGGCTATGGGCGTGGGGAGTGACATATCATTTCAGGAGGCAGCCAATGCAGCACGCAGAGTTGAGATGGCGCTTGCTAGGGGAGGCGGTTATTCTTCAGATAAGAGGCCTCGTCATTCAGGCAGGTTTGGTGGTTCTTCCTCTGGTAGCAGAGAATCCTTTGATAGAGGCCGGTCCTCCAGGCCTTTTCATTCCGCCCTTCAGGCTTCACAGGGTGGATCAGGTGATCGTGGTTCTCGGGGGCATTATTCAGACCAGTCTCCTATTAATGCTCAGCCTCTTCAGAGTGTTCGTGGAGGCCATTCGGGTCGTCAGGGCCAGCAGCCCTATCAGTCCAAGAGCTGCTACGGTTGTGGTGACCCAGGTCATTTTATCAGGAATTGCCCTATAGCAGCGGGCAACTCTCGGCAGCGAGGTCCTCGTCCTATGATTCAGGCCCCAGCTGACCCTCAGCCTGCCCAGCCAGCCAGAGGCGGGGGTAGAGATTATAGAGGTGGAGGTCGAGACCGTAGAGGTGGAGACCGTCCGGCGAGAGGTAGAGGTCAGCCAGTTGATGGTCGTCCTAGAGACGCAGCTCAGAGGGGAGGTGCAGATCCCCGATTCTATGCTTTACCAGCCAGGCCAGAGGCAGAGGCATCAGATGCCGTGATTACAGGTACTATTCTTGTGTGTGGCAGAGGTGCTTCGGTATTATTTGACCCTGGATCTACATATTCCTATGTGTCTTCCTACTTCGCACCGTATTTGGTTGTGCCCAGCTATGCTCTGGATATTCCAGTTTATGTGGCTACACCGGTGGGTGACTCCATTGTAGTCGATCGGGTGCATCGTTCGTGCGTAGTTATATTTGGGGGTCTTGAGACCCGTGTTGATCTGTTGCTTTTGGATATGGTAGATTTTGATGTCATATTGGGGATGGAGTGGTTGTCCCCATACCATGCTATTCTTGATTGCCATGCTAAGACGGTGACCTTAGCCTTGCCAGAATCACCCCGACTAGAGTGGAAAGGTACCTCAAGCCACTCCGTTCGCACTGTTATTTCCTATGTTAAGGCTCGACGCATGGTCGAGAAGGGGTGTCTAGCTTATCTGGCTTATGTTCGTGATTCCAGCGCAGAGGTTCCTTCCATTGAGTCGGTCCCTATTGCACGGGAGTTTCCGGAGGTTTTTCCTTCGGACCTGCCGGGCATGCCACCCGACAGGGATATTGATTTCTGTATTGATCTGGCACCGGGCACTCAGCCCATCTCTATTCCACCCTATCGTATGGCCCCGCCGGAGCTAAAATAGTTGAAAGATCAGTTGCAAGACCTTCTTGAGAAGGGCTTTATCAGGCCCAGTGTTTCCCCCTAGGGAGAACCTGTATTATTTGTAAAGAAGAAAGATGGCTCGATGCGGATGTGTATTGATTACCGGCAGTTAAACAAGGTGACTATCAAAAATAAATATCCACTGCCGAGGATTGATGATTTGTTTGACCAACTCTAGGGAGCGAGGGTATTCTCTAAGATAGACTTGAGGTCAAGCTACCATCAGCTGAAGATCAGGGCGGCTGACATTCCTAAGACGACCTTTCGCTCTAGATATGGGCATTATGAGTTCTTGGTCATGTCCTTCGGGTTGACCAATGCCCACAGCATTCATGGAGTTGATGAATCGGGTATTCAGGCCTTACTTAGAACTGTTCGTGATAGTCTTCATAGATGACATCCCGGTGTACTCCCGCAGCGAGGAAGAGCACGAGCAGCACCTCGGAGTGGTTCTTCGGACTCCTGAAAGATAACCGACTATATGCCAAATTTTCTAAATGTGAGTTCGGCTGAGTTCGGTAGCATTTATGGGTCACGTTGTATCGGTGGAAGGTATTTAGGTAGACCCGAAGAAGATTGAGGCGAGTCCGAGAATTGGCCTCGACCAGCTTCAGTGAGCGAGATCCGGAGTTTCTTGGGGTTAGCAGGTTACTACCGTCGTTTTGTAGAGGGTTTTCTTCTATTGCAGCCCCGATGACCAGGTTGACCCAGAAGGGTGTTCAGTTTCGGTGGTTAGAGGAGTGTGAGGCGAACTTTCAGAAGCTCAAGACAGCCTTGACCACCACACCAGTGTTGGTACTACCTACAGGTACAGGGCCTTATACAGTTTATTGTGACGCATCTCGTACAGGGCTTGGAGCGGTATTGATGCAGGATGGTAAGGTTATCGCTTATGCTTCGAGGCAGTTAAAGATACATGAAAAGAATTATCCAGTTCATGATCTTGAGTTAGCAGCAGTGGTTCATGCCTTAAAGATCTGGAGGCATTATCTATATGGTGTGACATGTGAGGTGTACACTGATCACAAAAGCCTACAGTACTTGTTCAAGCAAAAGGAGTTGAATCTACGACGGCGGAGATGGTTAGAGTTGCTAAAAGACTATGATGTTACTATCTTATATCACCCAGGTAAGGCCAATGTGGTGGCCGATGCATTGAGTAGAAAGTATGCCGGCATGGGTAGTCTTGCATATATTCCGGTCAATCAGAGACCATTAGCTCTAGATGTCCAGGCCTTAGCCAACTGGTTCGTGAGATTAGACATTTCTGAGCCTAGCAGAGTGTTAGCCTGCACGGTCGCTCGTTCTTCATTATTAGAGCGTATCCGTGAGAGGCAATTTGATGATCCTCGTTTGCGTGAGTTGAGAGATACAGTACAGCGGGGAGGTGCCACACAGGTAAATCTAGATGATGATGGGGTATTGAAATTGCGGGGTCGAGTTTGTGTGCCCAATGTCGAAGGGATTCGAGAGTTGATCTTAGCGGAGGCCCACAGTTCGCGGTATTCTATTCACCCAGGCGCCGCGAAGATGTACCGGGACTTACGGCAGCACTATTGGTGGTGCAGAATGAAGAAAGATATCGTTGCGTATGTCGCTCGGTGTCTAAATTGTCAGCAGGTGAAATATGAGCACCAGAGACCTGGTGGTGTATTCTAGAGGATTGAAATTCCCGAGTAGAAGTGGGAGCGGATCACTATGGATTTCGTTACTGGACTTCCTTTGACTCGGAGGAAATTTGATGCTATTTGGGTCATTGTTGATAGGTTGACCAAATCAGCACACTTTATTCCAATGTCTGTCTCCTACTCGTCGGAGAGGTTAGCGGAGGTTTACATTAGGGAGATTGTTCGTCTCCGTGGGGTGCCGGTATCTATTATCTCGATCGGGGAACGCGGTTTACCTCGCGGTTCGGGAGAGCGGTCCGGCGGGGAGTTAGGCACCCAGGTTCGGTTGAGTACGGCATTTCATCCTCGGACGGATGGCCGGTCCGGGAGGACTATTCAGATTCTTGAGGACATGCTCCGAGCCTGTGTTATTGATTTCGGAGGCTCGTGGGACTAGTTTCTACCTTTAGAAGAGTTTGCCTACAATAACAGTTACCAATCTAGCATCCAGATGGCTCCGTATGAGGCGTTGTATGGTAGGCGATGTCGATCACCGGTTGGATGGTTTGAACCGGGAGAGGCTCGGTTGTTGGGTACAGACTTAGTTCAGGAGGCCTTGGATAAGGTCAAGACTATTCGGGAGAGATTGCGTTCAGCTCAGTCCAGGCAAAAGACTTATGCGGATCGTAAGGTTCAAAATGTAGATTTCATGGTTGGTGAACGAGTATTGCTCCGGGTGTCGCCTATGAAGGGCGTGATGAGGTTTGGGAAGAAGGGCAAGCTCGGCCCCTAGGTATATTGGTCCATTTGAGATTCTAGACGAGTGGGAGGGGTGGCTTACAGACTAGCTCTGTCGCCTAGCTTATCAGCCGTGCATCGAGTTTTTCACGTATCTATGCTTCGGAGATACCACGGCGATCCCACGCATGTGTTAGACTTCGGTCTTGTCCAATTGGACAATGATCTATCTTACGAGGAGGAGCGCGGTGGCTATTCTAGACCGGCGGGTTCGACGGTCGAGGTCGAAGAGTTATCCTACTGTGCATGTTCGGTGGAGAGGTCGGCCTGCCGAGACAACTACCTGGAGTCCGAGTTCGATATGCGGAGCCGCTACCCACACTTGTTTCCCGACTCGGTACTTCTTTCTTTTGTCCGTTCGAGGACGAACGGTTGTTTTTGAGGTGGAGATTGTGACGACCCAAAGGGTCATCACTTATTTAATTAATCATTTCGAGCTTTTGAGGCCTTGAAAACCTCATTCTATGTTGCCTCGATTTACGTGCACGATCCGAGCATGTAGCGGGAAAGATTTTGTGATAGAAAATATGAATTCTATGAGAAATTTGGATAAAAATGATATTAATATTGATATGGTTGACTTCGGTCAACATTTTTGGTAAACGGATCCGGACACGAGATTGGATGGTCCCGAGAGGTCCGTAGGAAAATATGGGACTTGGACATGTGTCCGGAGTCGAATTCGAGGCCTAGAGCCCAAGTTATGAATTTTTCTATAAAATTGTTTTTGATGTAATTGTTAAAGGAAATAAATTAATTGACCTTGGTATCGGGCTCGTATTTTGGTTCCGACGCCCGGTACAAGTCTTAAATATTATATATGTGATTTATGTAAAGTTTGGTGACATTCGGATGTCGTTTGAGATGTTTTGGACCTTGAGTTCCAAGTTAAGAAGTTTTGAAAATCAAAAGTATGAAAACCATGAGTTTGAGGCTTGATTTGATTAAAACGAAGTGATATTGGCGATGTGATCGCACGAACAAGTTCATAATGTGTTTTTGAGGTTATGTACATGTTTGGTTTGGAGCCGGGGGCTCGGGTAAAGATTTGATAGGCCGTTGGATGAAATTCTGAATTTTTGAGCTGCTGGTTTTTCACCCAGCTGTTGGCTTCGCAATTGCGAAGTATTTCTCGCAATTGCGAAGGGGACAGTGTAAGGCAAGGCTCGCAAATGCGAACCTTTATCGCAAATGCGAAGCCCCCTTTGACCCAGCCTTGTTCGCAAATGCGAACAATTGTTCGCATTTGCCAAGGTCCCCAGTGCCTGCCTATGTTCGCAAATGCGAACAAGAGTTCGCAAATGCGAACATTCCCCATACTGCCTTGGTTCGCAAATGCGAACCATTGTTCACAAATGCGAACACTGCCTTATACAGCATGTGTTCGCAAATGCGAACATTAGTTCGCAAATGCGAACATGCCTTTGTATGCCAGTGTTCGCAAATGCGAACAAATGTTCGCAAATGCGAACTTCCCAGCCTTAGCTTATTTTTCAAACTCCAGAAATTGGTCGGGGTTCGCAATTGCGAACCCATGTTCGCAAATGCGAACACAGAGACTTGTAAAACACGATTTTCAGTCATTTCTTCACTTTTTACAAAACAAAAACACCCATTTGCGATTCTTCACGGATTTCTTCTTCATCAAAACGATTGTAAGTCACTTTTACTTAATTCTTTCAATTCCTAACATCATTAAACATGTTTTTCATTAAAAATCAATGATTTTCATGGTAGAATTCTTGTTTTTGTTAGAAAATAGGGTTTTTCATAAATTGGGGAATTGGACCTCGAATTGAGGTCCGATTTTGAAACAAATCATATACATGAACTCGTGGGGGGATGGGTAACCGGATTTTGGTCCTAACCCAGAGTTCCGACCATGTGGGCCCGGGGTTGAAATTCACTATTCCGGGCAGAATGTTGTAAAAGTTGTATTTGGTCTTAAGAATTAGTTTGTTGAGTAGAATTGATGATATTAAATCAATTGTGTATAGATACGGTTGGATTGGAGCCAAATTGAAAGAAAAGACATTTCCACGGATTGAATTGTTCATAAGCATTCGAGGTAAGTATTTGTTCTATCCTAGCTTGAGGGAATAGGATTATGTGTTATGTGTTATGTGATCGAGTGCGGTGTATGGGCTGTGGTGACGAGCATCCATACACTGGCGTCTAGTATGACCGTGAGTCGTTGGAAAATGATTATTTTGAGATATATTACGGATGAATTGTTATTGTTCTCCATTGTCGGGACTTGTTGTGAAGATGATTATTGATTGCCCTTGTTGGGACACTTTATGAATTACTGCTTCTTTCTTTGCCCTTAACTGTGATTGTTATTTGGGTGAGGAAGAGTGATAATGCACGAAGGGTGATCCCGTGCCATGTTTATTTATTTATGCATGAAGGTTAATGTCGTGCCATGTTTATTTATTGATTATGCACGAAGGATCATGCCGTGCCCTGTTATTGAACCATGTACGAAGGATCATGCCGTACTATGGATGTGAGGATGAGAGTAAAAGCACGAAGGGTGATGCAGTGTACTTTATTTGTTTATTTGGTGAGGATGAGAGTAAAAGCACGAAGGGTGATGCCGTGCAACTCTGCTTGCTATTTCTTGAATTGATATTACTTGTGTTTACATTATACTTTATTTTTTCTTGTGAAATTATTAACTGTGGTTAATTGTTGCATTCTTTAAGATATTCCTTATTGTGTTAATACTTTATTTTTTCTTGTTATTTTGTGGTACACATATATATATTGAATTGCACAGGTTTATGTGAGTGTCTGGTCCTAGGCTTGTCACTACTTCGCCGGGATAGGCCGGGCACTTACCAGCACATGGGGTCGGTTGTGCTGATGCTACACTTCTGTGCGTTTTTGCACAGGTCCAGGTTACGATCAGGAGCAGCAGCAGCAGTAAATAGATTGCGTGGGAGTTGATCATATTTGAGACCGAGGTAGCTTGCAGGACGTCCGCAGGCCCGGCGTCTCTCTCTTTATTTATGTTATTAGCTGGAGTCTCTTTGTTCCGAGACAAATAGAATTGTGTTATATTTCTTTCAGACTTTTATGTGTAGTATTCCATAGTAGTTTGTGAGTTGGTGACTCCACGTCTTGGGTAGAGGATTTCAGGTATGATTTTCACTTTGTAATTAGTTATTTCCATTTCGATAAAGTATTCCGCATTTATTTAATTAAAATTATGTTAAAAACAGGATAGTATGAATACAGTGGCTTGCCTAGCTACCACGAGTAGGCGTCATCACGATCCCGATATTGAGGGAAAAATCCGGGTCGTGACAACCTCTTCCTTTGTTTTATGCTCGTATCTATTGCAACTCGTGTCTTCTTGCTAGTTGTAATTCTTTGACCACTCTATATGCCTCGACACATCATCTTCATAAGTCTTTAATATGTGAACTCAATTTTTTCCAATTCAACCGGTATATTCTTTACCCGGAATATTTGATCCGTTTAACTTAGAGACCAAAGTTTGTCGCTAGTTAGCGACCAACTTTGGTCCCCAAGGTAAAGAGACTAGCAAAATATTGATCAACTTTGGTCCCCAAGGTAAAGAGACAAGCAAAATATTGATCAGGCCTGTTTGAACGCTTTTTGGTTGCTTTTGTAATCTATAAGTAACCAACTTTAGTCATTCTTTTTCGAAATTCGACTAGTGTAATTTTGGGTCATACGATACAGCTATAGCAAGCAAAGAAGAAAAAAAAAAACTATATCAAATGAAATTGTATTGATTGACATTTTGGTGCGACTAATAATGGTGGGATATGATTAACCGACACTGCAAAACCGATATGGTGAATTGCCATATTGCTATTCGATTAATAAGGACGAAAAAGTTTCAATTGGTTAAATCCTAGTAAAAACAAGTGCACCTAAGGATTTGAGATCTAAACCATCCAGATTCGGATAATGTGCGCATTTATTAACATACATAAATATTATGTAATAATTATGAAATTTAAACAACTCAAATAAATCTCATTAATCAAAAGCTTTTGTGTCACCATGAAATAAATGGCAGTTGTTTTTTCATTGTGTTATTTGTCCATAAATAAATAAAAAATCGAAAAGATGAAAAGACCTATTCAAAAAATAAGAAATTATAATTATAATATTTCCTTCGGTTCATAATAAGTGACCAATTTACATTTTTATTTTGGTTCAAAATAAGTTTCCAATTATGTAATCAAGAAAAAATTTAATTTATTTTTACCATATTTTAGTGGTTTCATAATCAAATGAATCTCAACCTTGAACTATTTGGGTGTACACATGGCACATATTTGCAACTGCATTGAATAATACTCGACCAAAAATCACTTGAGGTTGGATCACACATACTTTCTTTTCTTTTTTCCTTCCTTTTTTCAGAACGTATTATCTCGTTTGATGTTTCTTTGTATCTTAAATCGATTTTCACCATATTTAAAAAAATTGAACCATATATGTAAGTATTATTAAATTATTGTGTTTCTTATTCCTTAAAGCAAATTCAATTTTTAATCTAAACGTCACTATTCTCCCTATTAGAGTTATTGATTAAGGTTTCCCTATTCTTGCTAATAGTGCAATACCTGTTTTCACATTACTATCCTTGAAGTCAAGTAAATAAAAAATAAAATTTCTTTAAAAAATCAGAAGTATTTCGTGTAAATCACGGCCATAATCAGTGTGGTCAAAAAGAGAAGAAAACGAAAACAAAAGAAGATTAGAAGATAGAAGAAAAGAGTTCTTTTCTCATTGCGTAGTAAAAAGATAAATTACAAAAAGATGATGCTGAGTTAAGAATCCATTAAGCAATAATTAAGGCCCGCTTTAATTTGTTTGAAATGGATAGTTTTTAAGCTAAAAATTGGCATTGACTAAACACAGAATCAATTTTAATTCTGCCAAAAAGTATGTCCCAAATGCGTTGCTAATTTATGGTAATTATTTATGACTGCTTTTCAGGTCGCTAAAATAATTTTATAATTTTCGTTTTTAACAAGCCCAATTTGAAAATTTTAAACTGGAAATATTTTAAAATGAACCCGGCCTTTTGGTTATTTGCAAGTACTGCTTGACTTTTTGTCCGTTTGCTCAAAAGTTATCACACTCCTTATGAATACATACCATATATATAAAATTACGGGCCAATCATAGCAAATCGTAATAATCCATGGACCAACATATAGAAATGATAAATAATGCTCGAGATTAGGAGAAGAAGTATTGACAACTTTTATTGATAACATCGTTTTGGTCAGCCTCTCCATGAATAGGTTCATAGCCTTACAATCATATCTTATCTTCACATCAGATGGATATTGTATGTTTGTTCTCTCTCTCTTTTCAAGAATAGTGATCCAGAAGAAGACCCTTGGAGGATACATTCTTTTAGTGTTTATAGTTGCAAGTACCGTGAACTGGAAGTAAGTGGCCATGACCACGCTGAGATTTTGTCCCCATGGGGAGGCGAGTGGGCCATACCTTTGTGGGCCCCCTGAATAAGAGTCGGTTAATGTTATGAATAAGTGGTTGTACCACCTATTAATTATGGATTAGCTTGAGGCAAGATTAACTTCGATAATTATCATGGGGTTAGACTCTGACTCATACAGTTAGTCCGTCCATTTATTGAGGTCGTGCTTTGGCCGAACTTGATGAACGGACTTTGTCGATTGTGATATGAAAAACTTAGATAATGGAGGGGAGGCCGTCGCTCTAGTTGAGACCGCGTTCGTTTTTACGACGGCCCGAATTTGATAGGACTTTCGGCATCGCATCACCACGTCATCAAGTTATCTGGTGGTCGGGACAGAGCATCTTTTCGTCATAAATGTATATGATGTTTTCAGCTCAATTTGGGCAAGATTGAACTTTGTCGCATTCCGATTCTTGTGTTCACTTGGATTTAAAATTGCCGTCGATAATGGGAGATGGGCAGTAACGTGGCTGAGGGAGATAAGCGTGTACCGAGTACATTTTTCGTAGTATTTAGAGTTTTGAGGACGTATGGTGCATTCCTCCAGTATTAGCAAGGCGTTTCAATTGTTTCAATGGCACGACGTCAGCAGAAGGCCGATGGGGCACTTCGTGGTGCTCATTATGATGGCACACATTTCAGTAGAACAGAACCATTTGACGGTTGACCATGCAGTTAATGGTGTCTATTGGGTTTCCCGAAAGTCATTTACGTTGCCTATAAAGGTGGGTTCAGGCATTCGTTTATCATTACTTTATTATTCATCTGAGAGTGATTCTGAGGAAGCTTTTCATTCTGCAACTTCATCTTCTCCTTTCGTTTTTCTGATTGCGATAACCTTCATCTCTCCCACCAAATTTTATTCTTTTCCTTTCCAACAACTGAGTAATGACAGGTAGCTCTTCGCGTGGTGTTCTTCGGTTGCCTTTGCCGGCCGATTCTCGGCGGTGTAAGGGCTATTTCCAGCAATGAGAGGTGCTGAGCAGGTTGAGATTGATGGAACTCCATTAGTTGGCGAGATACTTCCGCAGCTCGTAGGTCCGACTATTGATTTTACCACCGACGGTGGAGAGGACTCGGCGGATGAGGCCCCATTAATGGTGGAGATAGGAATGGCCAGATTATATGAGCGTGGGGTTATCCTGACCCATGCAGATATTGTCCTCGCCATATGTGAGGATAGGGTCCACACCGACTGAAGGGGATACTACGTCTTTTATGCGTACCCTTTCAGGTTGGGGTTCAGGATTCCATTTCTCATGTTGGTGGTGGACTTTTGTCATCACTACGGGGTGTGCCTCCGTCAGCTCACTCCGGTTCTCTACAAATTACTGGCAATGTTCCTGAAATATAGGGAGCTGGCTGGTAGGGTGGTGATGCTGCAGCACGTGCTTACCATTTACGCCCCCAGCGACTCTGTGGAACTATGCTTCAGGCGTGCCCTTGTGGGGCGAGGGTGTATGCGTCAGAACCCAACTCTGTGATAGTCGAAGAGGTTAATCATTCCTCGGCTAATGCAAGTACAATAAGTGTTATGATCACTCCTAATTAAGGATATCTTTCGCATCCGCCTAAAATTGTTATTAAGATTATGACCTATTTGTTATGTCTAAAATAACCCTATAATGTGGGCCCATCCATCAAGGGTCAACTTATACAATCCATATCTATAAATACCAGGAGAAGAAATAGAAAGGGGTGTTCCACTCTCTCCCCATGGGGGCTCTAGACATACAGAGCAAAACACAGAGTGAGAACCCACCAACGAAAGCAAAAAGAGGGTAGATCAAAACAACTATGATTGTAAGGCTCTGAACCTCCTCATGGGGAGGCAGACCACTCTACTATCATGAATAAAGATCGCCTATATTTTCTATTGCTAGCACGAAAATTTCTCGTTATCTTTTCCTTTATTAGATACATGATATTTTACGACTTGCTATGATTGGTCCTCAACTTATATCGATTGTTTTGAATTTATAAAGTGATCAATAACTTTTGAGTCAAACAATTTGGCGTCAGCTATGGGGATTTCCTAGCAAGATCGCGTAGCTCCTCCTAAATCAAAAGAAAAGGGAAACGTCAAGAAAGGGAAAAATAACCCGATCAGAGTAAGCATGATCCACCGCGTCCACACACTTGGGACTCAGGCCATGTGCCTTCGCTAAATTAATTCAACCACAATTAAAATACAACTCGGGCTAAGCGCACTTGACTCAGAATAATCAACAATGTTCAAGCACAGTTGAACTGGGACTCAGGCCATGTGCCTTCGCCAAATTAATTCAACCACTGTTGAAATAAAACTCGGGCTACGCGCACTCGACTCAGAATAATAAACAATGTTCAACCACAGTTAAACTGGGACTCAAGCCATGTGCCTTCACCAAATTAATTCAACCATAGTTGAAATACAACTCGGGCTACACGTCCTCGACTCAGAATAATCAACAATGTTCAACAACAGTTGAACTGGGACTCAGGTCATGTGCCTTCGCCAAATTAGTTCAACCACAGCTGAAATACAACTCAGGCTACACGCCCTCGACTCGGAATAATCAACAATGTTCAACCACAGTTGAACTGAGACTCAAGCCATGTGCCTTCGCAGAATTAATTCAACCACGGTTGAAATATAACTCGGGCTACGCGCCCTCGAATCAGAATAATCAACAATGTTCTGCCACAGTTGAACTGGGGCTCAGGCCATGTGCCTTCGCCAAATTAATTCAACCACAGTTAAAATACAACTCGGGCTATGCGCCCTCGACTCAGAATAATCAACAATGTTCAACCATAGTTGAACTGGGACTCAGGCCATGTGCCTTCGCAGAATTAATTCAACCACAGTTGAAATACAACTCGGGCTACGCGCCCTCGAAGCATAATAATCAACAATGTTCAGCCATAGTTGAACTGGGGCTCAGACCATGTGCCTTCGCCAAATTAATTAGACCACAGTTAAAATACAACTCGGGCTACACGCCCTCGACTCATAATAATCAACAATGTTCAACCACAGTTGAACTGGGACTCAGGCCATGTGCCTTCGCCAAATTAACTCAACCATAGTTGAAATACAACTCGGGTTACGCGCCCTCGACTCAGAACAATTAACAATGTTCAACCACAATGGAACTGGGACTCAGTCTATGTCCCTTCGCCAAATTAATTCAACCATAGTTGAAACACAACTCAAGCTACGCACCCTCGACTCAGAATAATCAACAATGTTCAACCAAAGTTGAACAGGGACTCAGGCCATGTGCCTTACCAAATTAATTCAACCACAGTTAAAATACAACTCGGTCTACACGCCCTCGACTCAAAATAATCAACAATGTTCAACCACAGTTGAACTGGGACTCAGGCCATGTGCCTTCGCCAAATTAATTCAACCCAGTTGAAATACAACTCGGGCTACGCGCCCTCGACTAAATATAATCGATAATGTTCACTAACAGTTGAGCTGGGACTCAGGACGTGTTCCTTCGCCAAATTAATTCATCCAAAATTGAAATTCGACTCCGGCTACGTGCCCTCGACTTGGACATACTCAACATCGTTCAGTGATAGTTGAACTGAGATTCAAGCCATGAGTCTTCGCCAGATAGTTCATCTACGGCTGAAATAGGATTCGAGCCACACGCCCCCAACCCCAGACGGCCAACAAGGTTCAACTACAGCCGAATTAAGACCCAAGTCATCTACCTCTGCCCGATAAACTGACGAATAAGCTAAGGCGCATGGAAGATATCCTAGTCAACTAGGCAAACACGTCTAGTTCCTATTAGGATAAAAGACGTGCAAGATTCGATGCCTGCCAAACTGCTTGGTCGAGCTTTCGCTCTCACGGCGAACAGCCCAATCGCACCCAGAACGGGATCATGATTGGAACGAACCGCCCTTCAGGAGACGCCTCGCCACGCCCAATTAAGAAAGGAGGGTATTAGCTGCCAACGTCAAAAAATCAGCCCCCGCCCCCCAAAGCGCAAATGAAACAAACAGTAATTGAGCAATACAAAAAGGGAACTTCCCTTTGTTCGAAAAGCACGCAGGCCACGCCCACCTACATCCAATCGAACATCGTCTCAAAACAAAAGAAAAAAAACAAAAGAAAACAAAGCAACAACATACACACAAAAAATAGCAACGACCATTAAAAAGGAGAAGATACCACCCTTTTCACTCAGGGCCATTCGCACCATCGCCTGCTCCGGTTGCACCATCGCCTGCTCCAGCTGCACTATCCCCTGCTCCAGTTGCACCATCCCCTACTCCGGTCACTTCGCCACCCGTTCCACCTGCGCCACTACCTGCCATCTCCACACCATTTCCAGCCCTCGTAAAACTCCTGCCAACGCCATCATCAATACCAGGTGTTGCAGCGTCGAAACCACATTCCACGCGAGACTCTCACGCCCTCTGGCATGATCCCTCAAAAAAGGCTTCGGAAATAATGCCGGCCTCAAATAGGTGTCCGTACACATCCCGCTGGGCCTCAACATAAACCCAAAACTCACAAGAACCACCCATAAAAGCATACTGCTCCTGGATACGCGTGTTCTCTTCCTCTAAAAGCGCGATTTACCCTGCTTCATCTTGAGCGCCCCACTCTAAAACTTCGATCCGCTCTTCAAGATTGCCCTCCCTGAAGGCAGCAATAGCTCTCACCAACGACAACTAAGATTTGTTAGCGTGGATAATGCCCCGTAATTCATCCTCTTGGGCCAAGGCCTCAACCAACCTACGCTTTAAAGCAGCCACCTCCCCTGCCAGTACAGCAACCTTCCCATTCCACTCTGAGGTAACTTCCGTAACCTTTGTTATACATAAACGCTCACACTCTATCAAAGCCCTCCGTCCAGCCTCGAGCTCATCATACTTTCGACGCAATTGGTCCTCTAGAGCTCTTATGCAACAAAGTGCTTGGTTCGCCTGCAACTCCCTCCCCGCCAACTCTTCAACTTGCCACACCTCCTTTTAGTGCTACCCACGAATGAGCAAAGGAGTTTTTCCAATCAAAGGACAATCGAAACAGGATTTATTTAATTGATTCAGAGTCACCACTTGGGAGATTTATGGTGTCCCAAGTCATTTTTAAAATCCCAAATCGAGGAAATAGACTTTATTTAAAAGTTCGCGAACCAGAGATTCTATGTAAGGAATTCTGTTAACCGGGAGAAGGTATTAGGCATTCCCGAGTTCCGTGGTTCTAGCACGGTCGCTCAATTGTCGTATTCGTCATATTTATCTGATTTATACCATGTTTTAACTTATGTGCAAATTTGCACTTTTAGCCGCTTTTAATATTATTATTCACTATTTTGATAGAAGAATTACAACATCATGAAAATACATCTCAAACCATGTCACAGTCAATGTACCTGTGATTATCGACACATTTTGATTTTGTTGAGATTTGGATTTGGGTCACATAAATGTGCACCCGAGTTTAGGGAGATAAGGTTATTAAATACGCGCTTAAAGTTACTAACAAGTTATTATTTTTAGAAGAGGTCGTGAAAATTCACTAACGACCAACTCTGAAATCAATTAAATTATTACATCCTTTTATCAAGGGCCCTGCAATTTGTAATTTAATATGGCGAGGCATACATCCTTTGTTTTAAGGATATCCTAAAATGATTACATTTCTTATTCAAATTTGTCTCTATAATAAAGAAAGAAAAATCCTAATTAATTACAAACTAAAAATGTAATACACTCAATTAAATTGAAACAAATATTAATGGAAAAGAATTTAGCTTATATATAAAAAATAAGTAGGAATTTCAAAATTTATAAATAAATACAAAATGTGATAACTAATATTCAAAAGAAATTAATTTAAACAAGACTAAAGCTTATATATATATATATATATATATATATATATATATATATATATATATATATATATATATATATATATATATATATATATATACACTAATGGAATTATTTATTCACAATCATTTGAAACTAAGCTCATCTCATTTTATTTTTTAAAAAATAATCCTAAATTGATTACATTTTTTATTTAAATTCATTTCTAAAAATAAAAGAGAAAATCCTAATTTATTACATGTTTTTACAAAAACGTAACATATTAATTACTAGCTTAAGACAAATGTTAACGGAAAGAAATATTACTAAAATTGAAAATAAAAAATAAGATACATGATCAACAAATCATATATACAAATTAAACTAATTATCCCATAACTAGTTTAAACTTATATGGTTATGTGACTTGAACCATTGGAATTAACTATTTACAATAATTTTAAAATTATAATTAATCTTAATCACTTATGCTTATTTAGAAATTTGTTAAACTTAAATATTATCTTGTCTTATTTAAACTTAAATCGTGCGTTAATGCTTAATTCATGAAAAATGATTCAGATCCGTATTTTAACTAAATCTAACTACATGTTTACAATTATTCTATTGCTGACAATATTAAAACATTTATAACTATTGAACTAACCAAATTTTACTAATCCGAATAATTAAAGGCTAACTTATGTTGTTTTCCTCTTATTCCAATTATCAAATAGTTTGACAGTTACTTAAATATATGATACTTAATAACCGAATTAAAGTGGAATTAAAATTTCAAAATTCCATTCTTCATATATATTTCAGCTTACAATAATTGCCAAGGTTACACTTATATACCTAGTATTGGAAGCAAAAGAAGAAGAAAATCGGTAGAGTAGTTATGCGACGCAGCAACAACAACAACAGTGGAAATATGAACAACCCAGCAACAGAGTTTAATAAAACGAATAACCAAGAGATGAATTAAAATTAAAACTTTCTTTTCTTCTTCAAAAATATTTTTTTTTTGTATTTTTCGTTTTTTTTAATTTCTTTTTCAGATCTCTCTTTCTAAATTCTCTTCTTTCTAAAATCTCTCTCTTAAAATCCCTTCTGATTTTTCTCTTAATTCTTCTCTCAAAATTTTCTGTAATTCTCCTTCTTCATCTCCTCTTCTTTATGTCAGATTTCAAACATCTATATAGGCATGTAATTAGTATATATTCTACTATCCAATTATCCTATTAGTTATTTAATTATCCCATTAATTTTAGTGACTTTTAATTAATCCCCTAATGCTATTTCTACCCCACCATATTCTTTTACAGTCATACTTCATTTATTTTAATTATTTCAAAGCATGATTAGGTATATTTAATTAACTCTTTTAAAACCATTATATTTTGTTCCTCACTCTTTATTAAAGAAATGAACTATTCTCCACTATCAAATATTTTGTCTTCCACTAAAATTATTTTAACAATATTTTATCTATTAGTGGACAAATACTTTAATTCAAATAATTGACACAATTTAATGACCAAAATACCCCCAAAATTATTGAAATTTACCATTCTACCTGTAACGACCGGACACGTCGTTACGAGAGTTATTGCCCTGTTTTTTTTATTTAACACCTCAATATGTTTATTTATATGTGTTTGGAAATTTAGAAGCAAATTGGAAAGAATTTAGATAGAAATGAGGTCATATACCCTTTTAAGAAAAGGATAGTTTAGAAAAGTCAACAGAATGTTGACCGGTAGGTTAGATAGCTAGGAATTAAATTCTGATGATTCGACTAGCTTCAGGGGATCATTTATGACCTAGGACAGCAATCGGAATCGAATTCGGAGGTCCGGTGTAGTTTTAGGCTTGAATTGGCTAAGGTTGAATTTTGGCGAAATCTGAACGGTAGGTGAGATTTTGATCCTATGCTCGGAACGAAACTCCGAGAGTTGCAGTAGCTCTGTTAGACGATTTTGGATATGCGTGCAAAGTTTCATGTCATTCGGAGGTGGTTAGGTTGGGTTTTAGAGCAAATGTTGGTTTCAGAAGTTCTTATGAAAATTAAGCTTGAACCCGTGAGAACAGGGTGATTTTGATATTTACGATAGTGTTTTCATGCTGCGAGCAAGTTTTAATGAGGTGATGTGAGGTATTTGTGCTTTTGGTTGGGGTCCCGGGGGCCTCGGGATGTTTTCGGGAGGTTAAACGGAAAATTTTGGAGTTACAACAAGTCTTAGAATTCTGGCACCTGGTATTTTTGCATATGCGGAAATGGACAGCAGAAGCAGTTTCGCAGAGGCGGCTATACAATCACAGAAGTGGCCATTTTGGCCTGGGGGAGATTTACGCTGAAGTGGACTTAGATCCGCAGGAGCGGTCCTCGTAGAAGCGAGGAATATCTCACAGAAGCGAGATTGGGCCGGAGGGGTATTTGCGCAGAAGCAGACCTGGAGCCGCAAGAGCGGTCTCACAGGTGCGAAGACTGAACCACAGAAGCAGTCGTGGCCCTTAAGGAAGAAGTCGTAGAAGCAACATAATCTCCGCAGAAGCGGACACGCTTCAATGACCACATTTCCGCAGAAGCGGAAATCGTCAGAGATTAATTATAACAGAGTATCAAAATTACAGGGCTTAAACACACACTTTTAACTTTAGGGAGAGACGAACTTCGAGGTCTTTCAAGGAGAAACAGTGGGAAATCATCAGGTAAGGGTTCCTAAACCCAAATTATGTTGTTATAACACAAAACATAGATTAAACGCCCCAAAACCTGTGAATTTAAGTGAAAAACATGGTGGTTAGGGCTTGAAATTTAGAAAGATAAAAGTGAAAGTTGAGGGGTCAAACGGACTCCATTTTTGTTAAATTTTATATGCACAAACTTGTGGCGAGACAATGATCGCGTTGGTACTAATTTCGGAATTTTTTTGAGCAGCGGGCCCGGGGTCAGGGTTTACCAACTTAGTGTGTTTATGCGTATTTCAAGTAAATTGAATTGGGTTATGTTCCTTTGACCCGTAATTGACATCGTTGTTGTAGTTTGACTGGATTCTATGCGCGGGGCAGCAAATTCTAAAGGAAAAGGCATTGCGGACGAGTCTGCGACCAACTAGAGGTGAGTAGTTTGTGTATATGGTAGCCTGAGGGTTCGAAACCCTGGCTTAGCACATTGTGACGCTAGTAGGGCATGGCTCGCACCCCGTGGCAGGTGCGGGATTGATTGTGACTGGGGATTGAGACTTAGTCCATCTCGAATGAGTATAATATGATATTAGTTGTTAAAAAACATAGTGTTTGATATAATTGTGGATGGTAAGCCGTGTTTCGGGCCTTGTGCTGACCTGTAATATCTCAAGGGGATAGTTATATATGTGATAGCTATACTTGCTTAATCACTGATCTCAGTTCTGGTTTGAAATCACTATATTGAAATGCTAAGTCATATGTTTTACAAAACTTAAATAAAAGTTAAAGCATTTTCATAATTTTTGAACAGGAACCTGGAAATAAATAATTGAGCTGTTGTGTGACTTATATGTTTGTTGTGGACTGAGGATGGATCAAGCTGCACGCCGCAGCGGTTGATATGAGGATCGGGCTGCACGCCGCAGCGGTATTACGCCTGGGCTGTAGGAGCCCCTCCGGAGTCTGTACATACCTCTAGTGAGCGCCGTCGACGTTAAATGGATCGGGCTACACGCCGTAGAGGTTATATGCATTGCATTGCATCTATATCTGTTGAATTATTTGTGATAATTGTATTGTACTGTTGTTGCTAGTTCGTAGGAGGATCGAACTATAGTTTAGCTTCATTTTGTGGTATTCTGTGGATTTCTTACTTTCAGCTACTTGTATGTATTTATTACTCACTGAGTAATTAGTACTCACCCCTACTCCCTGCACCTTTTTGTGCACATTCAGGTACTCAGGAGAGGTATACGAGTATTTCAGCTTTCACAGAGTCATATCGAGTTGCTGAGGTAGCTGCTGACGTTCGCAGAACCTAGCTTCTCATCTCTTTCCAGTTATTATTTTATGTTCAGATTGAGTATTTTATACAGTATTCTCTATCACTGTTCAGTTTGTTTAGAGGCTCTAGACTTGTGACTTTAGATCTTTCGGAGTGTTAGTTGTTTTCGCACTTCTCAGTATTTTGTTCGTATTATTATTATTGGAGTTTCTATGACTCATATATTCTTCTTGACTTGTCCATTTGGGACTGATATTATTTGTGAAAATGTTTTGTTGGTCTGGCTGGCCTAGCTTGATTGTTGGGAACCATCACGATCGGATTTAGGTCATGACAAGTTGGTATCAGAGCCTAGGTTACTAGGACTCGCGAGTCATGAGCCGGTTTAGTAGGCTTTCGCTGATCGGTATGTAGACGTCTGTATCTATCCTCGGAAGGCTACAGAGACTTTAGGAAAAACCTCACTTTTCTTGGATTCATATCGTGCGGTTTGTGTTATTGTGAAACTAAATTTTTCCCTATTCTATTCTCTCAAAGATGGCGAGAACATGTGCTAGAGGACGTGGTGGACGACCACCATTGGCACCCAGAGGTCGTGGTCGTGGTAGAGGTAGGGCAGCAGTGCCAACACCTGCTAACCCACCAGCTGACCAGACTCAGGGTCAGATTCTAGCACCGGTGGCCCAGGTTCAGGATCAGGTTCCAGCTGCAGACGCTCTAGCAGCTCAAGTTCAGGCACCGATAGTTGCTATTGAGATACCGGGTCTTCAGGAGACCTTGGCCCAGATTCTATCAATATGCACTGGCTTAGCTCAGGTGGTTGCAGCCTCTACTACAGCGGCTTCTTCACAGGCATGGGAAGGGAATTAGACCCCCGTGGCTCGTACACCTGATACGGTAGTTCAGGGTATTCAGGCACCTGGGGCAGCTCCAGCTCAGCCAGATGCACCCGTTGCACCAGCCCCTGCTCATGTGGTTCCAGTTATGCTTCACGATGAGCAGCGTCGTCTGGAGAGGTTTGAGAGGCTAAAGCCTCCAGCATTCAGTGGTGCTAAGAGCGAGGACGCCCATGGTTTTTGATTCACGTCCAAGAAACAGTCGTAGTCAATATAACCCGGTCTAATAAGACCACAATCGATCCCACAGGGAATTAACCTACCAATTACAACTTTCACAACCCAAGAACACTTCCAAATCAAGTTCCCAAAATTTCAAGTATATGTTTGTGTGATTTTTCGACTAAGTACTTTTGCAAGAATTAAAAAGGCTTAAAAGAAAGAATTGAATGTTGAGTAAAATAATAAGGAGAAAGACTAAGGTATTGATTTCTCATATTGATGGAATCCCTTCTGTTTATGCTCATACAAATTGTCAATATATTCTATCAATCATGAACGCTATTTGGACCGTAACCCTCTTCTGAGCAATTACGATAATTTACTAGTGCACTCTCCCGAGCTACCCTAGCTAGCTTTAATTTGAATAGTTCACTTAAGATTGCACTCAAGACTTTGTTATTCCTAACCCCGTCTTTACGCCTAAAGTTATAGATTCCTCCAATAACCTAGGTGTGGTGTTGTTCAACAATATACATAAATATACACTCTTTTCCAAGTTATGCACACTAAAAACTGAATTTGTACACAACTAGGAAAACATTTTGCGGCGCCTTCCGCGGTTCGTCCGCGGTCGCGGTTGCGGGCGAACCGCGAACAGAGCGGTCCTCTGGTTCTTCCCAAGAGTTCAGAGAGCTTGATTTTTCACGGTTCATCAGCGGTCGCGAGTGAACCGCGGATGAACAATCATTCGGATTCTTCTTCAATTCTTCAAGCTCACTTCACTTCAACTCTTCACTTGGCCTTTTCATCAACATGTGACTCCAAAATAACTCCTTTAGCATCCAATGGTTCATATGTACCTATAACACACCAATAAACACTAATCAAAGCATTTTGTCATCATAACAATATTAATTCAACAACAAAGTGTGATTATTTAGGGCATCATTATAGTCAAATTCACCTATTATCAATACCCCAAACTTAAACCATTGCTCGTCCTCGAGCAACCTTAATCACACTTTAGGCCAATTTTATTTATGTCTCCCCCAAATTATTTTACAAAAGCTAATTTTCATGATTAACCTAAGATATGCACAATCTTTACCTAATCGTAAACTCTCATGCCAGCACATTATTGCTTACTCTAATTATTTTCAAAAACTTGCAAATTTACCGTTTTCCTCTTGAGTGTCATGCCCTCACACAATTTATTGAGAGAAGTTCCCACACATACACAATTAAGAATATGGAACTTATATATATCGGAAAAAATCACTCACTCTCAACAAAGAACATTTATATGTATACAGACACACCATAGGCTTGCCCCTAGTGAAATACTCCACTAATCGAGTTATTCAATCATAGATCAAGAGGTCTTTAAGGGTTGTAATGTTGGCTACAGGACGAGTAGGATACTTTTGGTTATAGTGACTAACCTTCCTAAGCACGTTTCTTTTCCCTTTCACAACTTCCCTTTTCGTTTTCTTCCTTATGTCTCCCATAAACATTCATTAACTTTTGTTTACCTTTAATCCCCACTTTTATTTTGTTGGTGTAACTGGCCTTTCTATTTTTCATATATACATTGATATAGCTCTTTTTCTCAAAATTTTCTGTTCTTCCTTTTTTTTCTCATTGCTTTGCAACACATTTACACTATTTTGGCCAGTTCACTATTTTCTACCATTCATTTTTGATTTTCCCTTTTTCAATTTCCCTTGACCCCAGACTTAGACATTTGCATATTCACTACAATACAAGTGCTCCTAGGAGGTAAAGTAGAAAAATATAATAATTTGAAGAACATTCAAGGGTTATCAAAGAATAGGCTTTAAGCTCAAAGAGGTTAACTAGGATATTATGTACATGTGAATTCATGTCTTATTGATTTATAGGGTTATACAAAGAAATGCCTCTATCATCTCTACAACCAAACAACTTCTATTTCGCTTTGCAAACATACATGGCAAGTTCTAGGTATCATGTAAAACATATAATGTAAGTAAAATCTCACACACACATAGCATGCAACCCATTTAGAATCCGATTTATCTACAAAGTCCTATCAATGTTCAAGCAAGCTTTATTGTGCAAATTTAAGGCAAATTTAGATTCTACAGTCAAGCTTAGAAAATAGATTCTCAAGTTCAATTAAGCTTTGCTAATGTGCATACTTGGGGTTACATGTTACCCTTTTTCCTCTAATCCTAAAAAAAGAAAAATCTACCTAACCTGGTTCAATAAAAACCCTTGGAAAAGAACCGTGGTCTAAAGAAAAACGAAGGGGGAGGTGATACACTACCTAGAAAAAGAAAATAAAAGAAAGAAAATTCCTACATGGACTACTCCCCTCAAGAGTACTTGTCCTAAATTGTTAGTCATCAGGAAGAGCCCTCTATTAATATTTTTGGATTTTTCAAATTTTTGATTTTTTTTATTCCGACTTGGACCCTTAAGAAACCCGTCACCAAGTGTCCATCATCGGGCCAAGCCAGCTAATATAATTTACAGCTACATCTACTATATACAATATACAATACAAGATAAGTCTCCCACCGACACTTAAAATCATGCCATGTCCTCATGGCATAATAATACATGTATAGCACAGAAGGGTGAGACAACTTACCTGGGATCTACCCCGTGTCTAGCCACTTTATCACTTTCTTTTTCACCCTATCCTTCATATTCGGGTTCAACCTTCTTTTGCATTTCCTGGAAGGTTTGTGCCCCTATTTCAGGAGAATCTTGTGCATGCAGTATTCAAGGCTGATCCCCTTTATGGCTGCCATGGTCCAACAAATGGCCGCTTTACATTCCTTGAGCACCTGTAATAGCTTTTGAGCCTGCACATCTAGCAAACCAGATGAAGTAATAATAGGTAAAGTGGAGTTAGGACCTAGAAATTCATACCTAAGATGAGATGGTAGTGGTTTAAGCTCAAGCTTTGGTGGCTCTTCTATGGATGGCTTTGCAGGAGGGGTCTATCTTTTCTCTAAGTGTAGAGGCTCGAATTCAAGCTCTCTCTCCCAAAACCCCTTGCCTTCCGGAGATAGTACCCATTCTGCTAGACATTCACCATGTACCTCTTCCAAGTTCATTAGGCATGCTTGAAGTGGATCTTCAATGGTCAGCTCTGCATCGTCTGTCTCCACTATCACATAAACCGCATCAATAAGAGAGCAATTCGCGAACTCACTAGGGCGCCTCATGGATTTTTGCACATTGAATATGACCTCCTCATTATTCAACCTCATCTTGAGTTTCCCGGTCTCACAATCAATTAGAGCTCTCCCGGTGGCTAGAAATGGTCTTCCTAAGATTATAGGAATTTCCTCGTCCACCTTGCAGTCAAGAATCACAAGATTGGTGGGAAATGCGAACTTCCCTACCTGGATAAGCACATTATCTAAAATACCAAATGTACGCTTAACCGTCCTGTCAGCAAGCTATAATAACATAGAGGTAGGCCTGGCTCTCCCATTGCCTAGCCTCTTATAAATAACCAAGGGCATGAGATATGCTCGCCCCCAAATCACATAATGCCTTTGCAAAGGCATAATTTCTTATAGTTCATGGAATGGTGAAGCTACCTAGATCAGATAGCTTCTCAGCAACGGGTCTGGAGACCACTGCACTACATGTCTGGGTAAGGGTCACGGTGGCCAAGTCTTGGAAATCAAATTTCCGTGACATCAAGTCTTTCATGATCTTAGCATACCCAGGCATTTCTTTCAAAGCTTCAATTAAAGAAATATTTACCTGGATTTGCTTGAGCATATCAAAGAACTTTTTATATTGCTCTTCTTTCTGGTGCTTGGCAAACCTTTGGTGGAATCGTGGTGGAGGCCTCTTCTTCCCAATGACTTGGGACTTTTCTTTCACTATCACTTTCTCTTCAACCTGCTGCTCTACCTATTGAGCTACTTTCTGCGTTCCCTACTGCGCCTCTTTTTTTTCAGCAACTGGCTGGACTGTGACTTCTGTCAACCCTGAGGACTCATCCAGTTTAATAGGCACTGGAGTGAGTGTCTCAGCCTGTGTGTCGCTTTTCTCTCTTTCTTTCTCAGCATCAAGATCTCTACCACTTCTCAGAGTCACTTCCATCAGCTGCTTTGGGACTTGGTCTTTTGGGTTTGTTTGTGTATCCGCAGGCAATGTCCCTTGAGGACGATTGTTAAGTGACATAGCAATCTGGCCCATCTGTACTTCCATATTCTTGATCGTTACATCATGTGCATCTATTCTTTCATTGGTTTTGGCATTTGACCCAATTACCTGCTGCATCATATCTTCCAACCTTGCGAACCCATCGTCATGTCTAACCCCATGCTGCAGTGGAGGTGGATGATATCCCTGCTGCTGATTGCTGAAATTCTGAGGTCTAGGATATGGAGCCATGTTGTGTGGTGGCCTCATACTTGCTGCATTATATTGTGGCTGAGGAGGCCTATACTATTGTGGAGCCTGCTGACCCCAACTCTGGTTACCCTGTCGCTGCCCTCCATAGTTAGCCACATAATTCATGTTTTCATGTTGATGATGATGTTCTTGGCTTGCAGCCCATGGATTACCTATGGGTTGGCTAATGCAAGATGTGCATAAACCACCATTGGTAGTGTCTACAATATGAACCTGCTGCTTAACCCCTGATTCTTCCACTTTTTTTGTAAGGATGCTCATTTGTGTCAATAAAGTTGCCACGTTCTCCTCTAGGGTGTTGGACGGATTCAGAGGTACAGAGTATACCACTGGAGTGATAGGAGCATTCCTGGTCGTCCACCCGGAATTTTGAGTCATCCTGTCTAGCAAATTTTAGCCCTCTCTCCAAGTTTTGCTCAGAAAAGCCCCTCCTACTGAAGTATCTACAATATTCTTCATACTATCTGAGAGCCACATGTAGAACCTTTGACCCAACATCTGCTCGGGAATCCTATGGTGAGGACACATAACGAGCATGCCCCAAGTTTAATGTAATATCTCCATTGGTTTCTGCTTGAAGCTCACAATCTCATCAATTTGCTGAGTTGTCTTGTTAGGTGGATGAAACTTGTTGTGGAATTGCTTGACTAACTCATCCTAAGTTGCAATAGAGTCTATGGGGAGTGAGTTTAGCCATACCTGTGTAACCCTTGTAACTGAGAACAGAAAGAGCTATAGTCTGATGGCTTCCGGAGTCACATTCGGTTGCCTCTGTGTCTTGCATACCGAGAGAAAGTTCTTCAGGTGCTGCTATGGATATTCTACCTGAGACCCAGAGAATAATCCCTTGTTTTGCAACAAGTGTAGCATGTTGTTAGTTATCTAGAAAGACTCAGCTTGAATCGTGGGCACAACGATGGCAGTTGCCAAATTATCCAATGTGGGTTGTGCCCGGTCATATAGTGCACCTTTCTGTGCCTCCTATGCCTCTTGCATGTTTAACCCAACTTGATGGATTGGTTCGTTCACGTCACCCATGTCAAAGTCTAGTTTGATTGGTTGTTGAGACTGCTGAATTTGTTTGATAGCCCTGTTACGTGCCCGGAAAGTTTGCTCTTCTGAGAGTCCTTCAGTTAGTTCTCCAGTCCTTGCAGATTTTGTAGGCATGCACCTGAGTACCCAATTCAACAACCGTCAAAATATTCAATGTAAAGTGTAGAAACAACCTGACTACACAAGAATCTTGAAGTTCTGTCAATGGCAATTGATAATTCCGTTAATTCCCCGGCAACATCGCCAAAATTGATTCCGTCCAAGCAACGGTCGTAGTCAATATAACCTAGTCTAGTAAGTCCAGAATCGATCCCACAGGGAATTAACCTACCAATTACAACTTTCACAAGTCAAGAACACTTCCGAATCAAATTCCCAAAATTTCGAGTATATGTTTGTGTGATTTTTTGACTAACTACTTTTGCAAGAATTAAAAAGTCTTAAAAGAAAGAATTTAATGTTGAGTAAAATAATATGGAGAAATACTTAGGTATTGATTTCCCCTATTGATGGGATCCCTTCTGTTTATGCTCATGCAAATTGTCAATATATTCTATCAATCATGAACGCTATTTGTACCGTAACCCTCTTCCGAGCAATTACGATAATTTAGTAGTGCACTCTCCCGAGCTACCCTAGCTAGATTTAATTTGAATAGTTCACTTAAAATTGCACCCAAGACTTCGTTATTCCTAACCCCGTCTTTACGCCTAAAGTTATAGATTGCTCCAAGAACCTAGGTGTGGTGTTGTTCAACAATATACCTAAATATGCACTCTTTTCCAAGTTATGCACACTAAATAGGCACAACTAATTAGGGATCCTACCAATTAAGTACAACAAGAATGAAGTTGAGCAAATAGAAATCTAGCTAAGAATTTATATTCACATAAACAAGAAGTTCATCACTCAATAGGTTCCATCAAAACCTTAGAAAAGGATTTAGCTACTCATGCTCAAAGAAACAATAATAATAATTGAATTCATAAATAAATACTGGATATAAAATAAAGGAATGAGTTGAGAGAGTTCTCTCTTACTAATTGTCTAGCAAACGTAGTGAAAAATACACAACTTGCCTCTATTGGGCGAACTAGGAGATTATATAGAGGTTTTAGGGCTAAAAAGCTGAATTTGTACATAACTAGGAAAACATTTTGCGGCGCCTTTCGCGGTTCGTCCACGGTCGCGGTCGAACCACGAACAGAGCAGTCCTCTGATGCTTCCCAAAAGTTCAGAGAGCTTGATTTTTCACGGTTCATCCACGGTCGCAGATGAACAGTCCTTAGGATTCTTCTTCAATTCTTCAAGCTCACTTCACTTCAACTCTTCACTTGGCCTTTTCATCAACATGTGACTCCAAAATAGCTCCTTTAGCATCCAATGGTTCATGTGTAACTATAACACACCAATAAACACTAATCAACGCATTTTTGTCATCATAAACAATATTAATTCAACAACAAAGTATGATTATTTAGGGAATAATTATAGTCAAATTCACCTATTATCAGTTTTCTTGATAAATGTTAGCGTATGCTTCGCACCGCGGGTATTCTGGAGTCCAGTGGTGTTTCTTTCACCACTTTCCAGTTCACAGGTCCAACATTTCAGTGTTGGGAAGATTTTGAGAGGCGTAGGCCCGTTGGGGCAGCGCCCCTCACTTGGCAGCAATTTTGCACGGTATTTTTGGAGAAGTATGTGCTTCAGTCGCAGAGAGAGGAGCTGCATCATCAATTTGAGTGGTGGAAGCAGGGGGATATGTCAGTTACACAATATGAGTTGAGATTCACACAGCTAGCCCGTCATGCCATGTGGATGATTCCGACGGACAGAGAGAGGATAAGGAGATTTATAGATGGTCTTATCTATCCCATCCATATATTGATGACCAGACAGAGGGCTTCAGTATTTACCTTTAATGAGGTGGTTGATGCTGCCCATCATATTGAGACAGATCGCCACAGAGAGTGTGAGGAGAGAGAGGCTAAGAGGCCTCGTGGTACTGGTAGTTACAGCAACGCTCCGTCTAGGGGCCAGCCTCAGCATAGCAGGGGCCATTCATTCAGATCTCATCTATCAGGACGTGCAGAGTCTAGTGGAGCTTCATCAGATGGTGGTCGTCGGGGCCATCAGGGTCATCAATGTCATCAGGGTCAGCAGGGTTGTCAGCAGAGTCAGCCTGCACTAAGTGCTATTCCAGCCCAGAGCTCTGCTCTAGCTTCTTCAGCTCAGGATTCATTTGCAGCGAGGGGTCCTCAGCAGTCTCTTCATCCATCTTCAGGACGTTGCTTTGAGTGTGGAGAGCTTGGCCATATCAATAGAGAGTGTCCTCAGTGTCTTCGTAAGCGGTCTCACAGAGGGATCGGCCCTTGTCTTCTACTCCTGTTTCTTCAGCACCAATACAGTCAAATAGGAGTTGTGGCCAGGTGGCCAGGGGTCTCCCTAGGGGCGAGGATCGTACTGGCGAAGGCCGGGCTTGTTTCTATGCTCTTCCAGATAGGAAGGATGCTAGTGCCTCAGATGCTGGCATTTCAGGTATTATCTCAATCTGCCACAGGGATGCTTATGTCTTATTTGATCCCGGATCTACATATTCCTATATTTCGTCTTATTTTACATATCATTTGGGTATGATCCGTGGTTTTCTTGCCTTGCCCGTTCATGTGTCTACCACAGTAGGTGATACTGCTGTTGTGGGTCAGATATATCGATCTTGTCTTATTACTATTGGGAGTCCGGAGACCCGAGTTGACTTGTTACTATTGGGCATGGTGGATTTCGATGTGATTCTAGGCATGGATTGGTTATCTCCTTACCATGCGATTATGGACTGTCATGCCAAGACGGTCACACTGACTATTCCAGGTAATCCGAGAATCAAATGGCGTGGCTTGACTGATTACGTTTCCGACAGGGTGATTTCTTATATAAAAGCCCAATGAATAATTGCGAAGGGTTGTTTATCTTATTTGGCTTTCATTAGAGATGTTGAGGTTGAGACACCCAGTCTTGATTCGGTCCCCATTGTGAGGGAGTTTCCGGATGTATTTCCAGCGGACCTGCCGGGCATGCCGCCTGACAGGGATATTGACTTTGGTATTGACTTGGTGTTGGGCACTCAGCCCATTTCTATTCCTCCATATCGCATGGCACCAACTGAGTTAAAAGAGTTGAAAGAACAGCTTCAGGAACTCTTACATAAGGGTTTCATTCACCCGAGTATGTCACCTCGGGGTGCACCGGTATTGTTCGTGAAGAAGAAAGATGGCACAATGAGAATGTACATTGATTACTGGTAGTGAACAAGGTAACAGTGAAGAATAAGTACATATTGCTTCGTCTTGAGGACTTGTTTGATCAGCTCCAGGGAGCTAGCGGATTCTCTAAGATTGATCTTCGATAGGGCTATCATCAGTTGAAGATTAGGGACTCAATCATTATGACGACAACGTTCAGAATGAGATATGGGCACTATGAGTTTCTAGTGATGTCTTTCGGGCTGACTAATGCCCCAGCTGCATTCATGCACTTGATGAATAGTCTATTTCGGTCATACCTTGATTCTTTTGTGATTGTGTTTATTAATGATGTCCTAGTGTATTCACGTAGCTAGGAGGAGCATGCTTAACACTTGAGGGTGGTATTGCAGAGGTTGAGAGAAGAAAAGCTTTATGCAAAATTCTCTGAATGTGAATTATGGCTTGATACTGTGACTTTTCTGGGACATGTAGTGTCTAGTGATGGTATTCGGGTTGACCTACAAAACATTGAGGCGGTGCAGAATTGGCCCACACCTTCCTCAGCTACTGAGATACGGAGTTTTCTCGGCTTGGCAGGCTATTACCGCCAGTTTGTTCAGGGTTTCCCATATATTTCTTCAACTCTAACTAAGAAGACACAGAAGAATGCTCATTTTGTGTGGTCTGATGAATATGAGGAGAGCTTCCAGAAGCTCAAGGCGTCTTTGACCACAGCTCCAGTAATTGTGTTGCCATCAGCTTCAGGGTCTTATACGGTATATTATGATGCTTCTAGAGTTAGGATCGGTTGTGTATTGATGCAGAAGGGTAGAGTTATTGCATATGCTTCTCATCAGCTAAAGCACCACGAGAAGAACTACCCTGTTAATGATTTAGAGTTAGCTGCTATTGTTCATGCCCTGAAGATTTGGAGGCATTACTTGTATGGTGTATCTTGTGATGTATATACGGACCACCGCAGCCTTCAGTATTTGTTTAAGCAGAAAAGATCTCAATTTGAGGCAGAGGAGATGGCTTGAATTGCTTAAAGACTATGATATTACCATTTTGTACCATCCCGGGAAGGCCAATGTAGTGGCCGATTCATTGAGCCGGAAGGCTATTAGTATGGATAGCTTAGCGTACATTCCAGTTGGGGAGAGACCCTTTGCAGTTGATGTTCAGGCGTTAGCTAAACAGATGGTGAGACTGGATATTTCTGAGCCCATTCGAGTTATGGCTTGTGTGGTAGCTCGGTCTTCTTTACATGATCGTATCCGAGGGCGCCATTATGATGATCCACACTTTCTTGTCCTTAAGGGCAGAGTTCAGCATGATGATGCCAGAGATGTCACTATTGATGGTGATGGTGTGTTGCGGATACAAGGCCGGATATGCGTGCTCAATGTTGATGGCCTTCGTGAGTTGATATTGGACGAGGCCCACAGCTCACGATATTCTATTCATCTAGGAGCCGCAAAGATGTATCAGGATTTGAGACACCATTACCAGTGGAGAAAGACGAAGAAAGATATTGTGAATCATGTGGCACGGTGCCTAAACTGTCGGCAGGTCAAGTATGAGCATCAGAGGCCTGGAGAAGTGTTCTAGCGTATTGATATTCCCGAGTGGAAGTGGGAAAGGATCACTATGGACTTTGTTAGTGGACTCCCTCGGACAACGAGGAAGTTTGATTCAGTTTGGGTGGTTGTGGATAGGCTGACCAAGTCGGCTCACTTCATCCCAGTGTGTACTACATACTCCTCGGAACGGCTGGCAGAGATATTCATCCGCGAGATTGTGAGATTGCAAGGAGTTCCCATTTCTATCATATCAGACAGAGGTACCCAGTTCACTTCTCAGTTCTGAAGGACATTTCAGCGAGAGTTGGGTTCACAGGTAGAGCTGAGCACAACATTTCATCCACAGACGGATGGGCAGTCTGAGCGTACTATTCAGATACTGGAGGACTTGTTGCGTTCTTGTGTCATTGACTTTGGTGGTTCATGGGATGATTATTTGCCTCTTGCAGAATTTGGTTATAATAATAGCTATCAGTCCAGCATTCAGATGGCACCGTATGAAGCTTTATATGGGAGGCGGTGTAGGTCTCCAGTCGGTTGGTTTGAGCCAGGCGAGGCTAGATTGTTGGGGACAGAGTTAGTTCAGGATGCCTTAGACAAGGTGAAGGTGATTCAGGAGAGACTTCGCACAGCTCAGTCACATTAGAAGAATTATGCAGATCGGAAGGTCCGAGATATGTTCTATTCAGTAGGTAAGAAGGTGTTACTGAAGGTTTCGCCTATGAAGGGTGTTATGAGGTTTGGAAAGAAGGAAAGTTAAGCCCAAGGTTCATTGGACCATTTGAGGTGCTTAGGAAAGTTGGGGAGGTGGCCTATATGCTTGCTTTGCCACCTAGATTGTCGGGAGTTCACCCGGTATTCCATGTATCTATGCTCCGGAAGTATGTTGGAGACCCGTCACATGTGTTAGACTTCAGCACAATACAGTTAGATGAGGACTTGACCTATGATGTGGAGCCGGTAGCCATTTTGGGTCGACAGGTTCGTAAGCTAAGATCTAAAGACATAGCTTTAGTGAAAATGCAGTGGAGAGGTCATCCCATGGAGGAAGCAACTTGGGAGACCGAGCAGGAGATGCGCAGCAGATATCCACACTTATTAGATACTCCAGGTATGTTTCTTAACCCGCTTGTGGACGAGCGTTTGTTTAAGTCTGGGAGAATGTAACGACCCGACTCGTCGTTTCGGGAGTTATTGCCCCGTTTTCTTCATTTAACACCTCAATATGCTTATTTATATGTGTTTGGAAAGTTTGAAGTAAATTGGAAAGAATTTAGATAGAAATGAGATCATATACCTCTTTAAGAAAAGGATAGTTTGGAAAAGTCAACCGAATGTTGATCGGTGAGTTAGATAGCTCAGAATTGAATTCTGATGATTCGACTAGTTTCGGGGGATCATTTATGACCTAGGAGAGTTATCGGAATCAAATTCGGACGTCCGGTGTAGTTTTAGGCTCAAATTGGCTAAGGTTTAATTTTGGCGAAATTTTGATCCAGGGCTCAGAATGAATCTCCAGGAGTTGCAGTAGCTCTGTTAGGTGATTTTGGATATGCGTGCAAAATTTCATGTCATTCGGAGGTGGTTAGGTCGGGTTTTAGAGCAAATGTTGGTTTCAGAAGTTTTTATGAAAATTAAACTTGAATCTGTGAGAAAAAGGTAATTTTGATGTTACGATAGTATGTTTATGCTGTGAGCAAGTTTGAATGAGGTTATGTGAGGTATTTGTGCTTTTGGTTGGGGTCCCGGGGGCCTCGGGATGTTTTCGGGAGGTTAAACGGAAAACTTTTGGAGTTACAACAAGTCTGAGAATTCTGGCACCTGGTATTTTTGCATCTGCGGAAATGGACCGTAGAGGCGATTCCGCAGATGCGGCTATACGATCACAAAAGCGTCTATTTTGGCCTGGGGGAGATTTTCGCAGAAGTTGACTTAGATCCGCAGGAGCGGTCCTCGCAGAAGCGAGATTGGGCCGGAGGGGTATTTCCGCAGAAGCAGACCTGGAGCCGCAGGAGCGGTCTCGCATGTGTGAAGACTGAACCGCAGAAGCGGTCCTAGCCCTTAAGGAAGAAGTCGCAGTAGCGACATAATCTCCGCAGAAGCGGACGCGCTTCAGCGACCACATTTCTGCAGAAGAAGAAATCGTCACAGATTAATTATAACAGAGTATCGAAATTACAGAGCTTAAACACATACTTTTTACTTCGGGGAGAGACGAACTTCGAGGGTTATCACGGAGAAATAGTGGGAAATCATCAGGTAAGGCTTCCTAAACCCAAATTATGTTGTTATAACACAAAAACATAGATTAAACGCCCCAAAACCTGTGAATTTAAGTGAAAAACATGGTGGTTAGGGCTTGGAATTTAGAAAGATAAAAGTGAAAGTTGAGGGGTCAAACGGACTCCATTTTTGATAAATTTTATATGCACAAACTCGTGGCGAGACGAGGATCGTGTTGGTACTAATTTCATAGTTTTTCGAGCAGCGAGCCCGGGGTCGGGTTTTACCAACTTAGTGCGTTTATGCGTATTTCATGTAACTTGAATTGGGTTATGTTCCTTTGACCCGTAATTGACATAGCTGTTGTGGTTTGACTAGATTCTATGCGGGGGTAGCGAATTCTAAAGGAAAAGGCATTGCGGACGAGCCTACGACCGGCTAGAGGTGAGTAGTTTGTGTATATGGTAGACTGATGATTCGAAACCCCGGCTTAGCACATTGTAATGCTAGTAGGGCGTGGTTCGCACCCTGTGGCAGGTGCAGGATTGATTGTGACTGGGGATTGAGACTTAGTCCATCCCGAATGAGTATAATATGAAATTAGTGGTTGAAAAACAATGTGTTTGATATAATTGTGGGCCGTAAGCCATGTTTGGGGCCTTGTGCCGACCTGTAGTATCCCAAGGGGATAGTTATATATGTGATAGCTTTACTTACTTAATCACTTATCTCAATCCTGGTTTGAAATCACCGTATTGAAATGCTAAGTCATATGTTTTGAAAAAATTAAATAAAAGTTAAAGTATTTTCATAATTTATGAACTAGAACCTGGAAATAAGTAATTGAGCTATTGTGTGACTTATATGTTTGTTGTGGATTAAGGATGGATCGGGCTGCACGCCACGGCGGTTGATATGAGGATCGGGCTGCATGCCGCAGCGGTATTCCGCTTAGGCTGTAGGAGCCCCTCCGGAGTCTGTACACACCCCAGTGAGCACCGTCGACATTAAATGGATCGGGCTACACGTCGTAGCGGTTATGTGCATTACATTGCATCTTTATCTGTTGAATTATGTGTGGTAATTGTATTGTTCTATTGTTGCTAGTTCGTAGGAGGATTAGACTGCAGTTTAGCTTCATTTTGTGGTATTCTATGGATTTCTTGCTTTCAGCTACTTGTATATATTTATTACTCACTGAGTACTTAGTACTCACCCCTACTCCCTGCACCTTTGTGTGGAGATTCAGGTATTCAGGAGAAGTAGACGAGCATTTCAGCTTTCACAGAGTCATATCGAGTTGCTGAGGTAGCTACCGACGTTCGCAGAACCTAGCTTCCCATCTCTTTCCAGTTATTACTTTATGTTCAGATTGAGTATTTTATATAGTGTTCTCTATCACTGTTCGGTTTGTTTAGAGGCTCTAGACTTGTGACTCTAGATCTTTGGGAGTGTTAGTTGTTTTCGCACTTCTCATTATTTTGTTCGTACTATTATTATTGGTGTTTCTATAACTCATATATTCTTCTTGAGTTGTCCATTTGGGACTGATATTATTTGTGAAAACGTTTTGTTGGTCTGGCTGGCCTAGCTTGATTGTTGAGCGCCATCACGACCGGATTTGGGTTGTGACACTACCCTTATCTGCTATAACCAATTCATCTAAATCAAACAACCAAAATATAGCAATTTTAACCAATTTTAACCAAATTTAATCAACATATTCAAACTAAATGAAGAACAACAAGTACAAATCTAAAATTATTTGGAACGAAATTCTTAACAAATATACTTTTAGATTCATCAATAATAACAAAAATTAAAAATAACAAATAAGCGAACTTTAATCACTAAATTCAAATTCATCTTAACAAGATCAAACAAAAATTTATAACTTAGATCTAAATTTTAACACAACAATAAAATAATTTAAATTGTTAAAACTCAATAATTAATTGAACTTCAAATTAAATCTAACAACATTATAATCAAGATAAAAGATTCAAGTGATGAACTAAAACATTTCTATGTAAAAAATTAACAAAACACATGATTAAAGCATAAGAATGACGAAATAACCAAGAACAAGATGAACAACAATTTAGAAAAAATTTCAAATATATATCATCCAAATCCGAAAATATACATTTATATATATATATAAAATTTGCCCAAAACATATAAATGGCATATATATGCGTATATATATATATATATATATATATATATATATATATATATATATATATATATATATATATATATATATATATATACCATTGCCGGGAAAGAGAAAATAAAAAAGAAAAACTTAAAACTTATGAAGAAGAACAACTAGACTTGGCATGGTGGTCCGGTGATGGGGCTGCTGGGTGATGGCCGGCCACCCAATGTTGGTCGACGCCGGAACTGCCGGTTCTCGGCGACGGCAGGTGCGACGATATATATGAAGTTTGCTGCTTGCACGGGGTCTTTTGGTGATTGTTGCCGGACTGGTTGTCGTTGTTGGTGGGTGGTCGTTTGGTGGTATAGTGTTGAAGAAGAAGGAAAAGAAATGGGGTTTGTGATGAGGTTGTTTTTGGTCGGAATAAATGGCGGTTAGTCATGGTGAGGAAGGAGGCCGTTGGAGGGTTGTTTGGTTATCGTGAGCTTGGCAGTTTCGTGACGAGCTGGAGGGGGAAGGGGTGGCTGGTATGCGGCAGCCATGGATGAGGAAGAAAGGAGGATGTGGGTGGGAGAAGAGAGGGAATAGTTAAGGTGCATGCTTTTGTGTTATGTGTGTTATGTTAGGTTTAGGGTTTATTTGAATAGTATATAGTAGTGTAGTTGATGGGTTATGGGTCATGGGTTAGCGTTATGGAGTTTTTGGTTGGGTAGAATAAGTTTGGGCCTAGGTTTAAAATTTAAGAAGAGGCCCAATTCCGAATTTGTCTTCTCTGTTTAAAAAAAATTATTTATTATGAATAAATATAAAAAATGTTAAGATTAAATTATAAAACCTAAAATTATCCTAAAAACACTAATTAACTCATAATAATAATTATCATACAAAATTAAACGTCAATTAAAATAAAATCGCACAAATTGGACATTAAATGCTAAAAATGCAAAAAATACATGTTTTTATGATTTTATATGTTTTTGTAAAATAAACTTAATGATTTCTAATAAACATGAATTTATATACAAATAAAACATATTTTTATATTTTATTTATTTAAACAAATAAATATGCAAAGATAAATGCAAATAATACAAGAAAAATAACTCACAAAATTCACAACAATTGCAAGCAAACTAAAATTGTTTTATTTTGAATCTTTGGGAGTATTTCTCTTATAGGGCAAAAATCATGTGCTCACACCCGCCCCTCTCTGCGCTTAAGCATGAAGAGTTTTTCGTGCAAAGACAAGTGAGTGGATACGAGCAATTTTTTCCCGTTTGAGCACTCTTTGAAAAGCATTTTGTTTCAAAAATTTTGAACGAACCTTTGCTTAAGAAGGTCACCTACATATCCCTGGCTAAAAGGGAATCAGGTCAATGTAGTTTGGGAGTTTTGGTAGCTGGGACTACCATGGAACTGTGATTTTGCTGTCACTGCTGTTGTATGTTGTTACCACTACTTACCGGTCTCCTTATTACACCGTGTCAAAGAGAAAAACAAGAAGTTAAGCTAGCTTGGGGATCGCAAGGTCCTATCTATCTTTAATTTGCTTTTGCTGCGTTGCTTTCTTATCAGCTTATGTTTCTTCTGGTGCTTCTTTCTTCCAAAACTTATGGGGCTACCATGGGTCTTTTGACTTCTCAAAATACCAATTTCATCAGTTTGTTCTGTCTACTAGGATACTGCTTCCTTGATTTAAAGCTTGTTATGCATGGGCTTCTTGTTGTAACCCTCGGTATTATTGAATTCTGTTCGATGTTGAAATGTGTTCTTCTGTTTTGCAGGCAGGCTCCTGACTTGCTTTTAAAAAGATAACACAACCTCCATTCTCCAGGCGGGCTCCTGATTATTTTAACTTAAAACAAATACCTCCATTCTATATGTAGGCTCCTGACTTCTTCAACTTAAAATAACAACCTCCGTTCTAACAGGCGGGCTCCTGATTTTTTCAACTTAAAAATATTAACAACCTCCTTTCTATAGGCGGGCTCCTGATTGCTTCAACTTAAAACAAATACCTCCATTCTACAGGCGGGCTCTTGATTTCTTCAATTTAAGATAGCTACCTCCATTCAAACAGTCGAGTTCCTAATTGCTTCAACTTAAAACAAATACCTCCATTCTACAGGCGGGCTCCTGACTTCTTTCCTTTAAAATAACAACAACCTCCATTCTACAAGCGGGCTCCTGATTACTTCAATTAAATGAATAACAAAAACCTCCATTCTACAGGCGGGCTCCTGACTTATTCTTTGAATCAGATACAACAACCTCCATTCTACAGGCGGGCTCCTGATTGCTTCAACTAAAACAAATACCTCCATTTTACAGGCGGGCTCCTGACTTCTCCAACTTAAAAATATTAACAACCTCTATTCTACAGGCGGGCTCCCGACTTCTTATTTTGTTTAACATAATAATAACGTCCATTCTACAGGCGGGCTCCTGACTTTTTCAATTTAAAACAAATACATCCATTCTACAGGCAGGCTCCTGATTTCTTGAAATTAAAACAAATACCTCCATTCTACAGGCGGGCTCCTGATTTCTTGAAATTAAAACAAATACCTCCATTCTACAGGCGGGGTACTGACTACTTCAAATAAAAAATAACAACAACATCCATTCTACGTGCGGGCTCCTGACTTATTTTTTAAATTAAATACATTAACCTCTATTCTACAGGCGGGCTCCTGATTGCTTCAACTACAACAAATACCTCCATTATACAGGCGGGCTCCTGATATTTTCCCTTTAAAATAACAACAACCTTCATTCTAAAGGCGGGCTCCTGATTACTTCAATTAAAAAATAACAACAACCTCCATTCTACAGGCGGGCCCCTGACTTCTTCTTTGAATTAAATACAACAACCTCCATTCTACAGGCGGGCTCCTAATTGCTTCAACTTAAATCAAATACCTACATTCTATAGGCGGGCTCTTGACTTCTTCCCTTTAAAATAACAACAACCTCCATTCTACAAGCGGGCTCCTGATTACTTCAATTAAAAAATAACAACAACCTCCATTCTACAAGTGAGCTCCTGACTTCTTCTTTAAATTAAATACAACAACCTCCATTCTACAGGCGGGCTCCTGATTTCTTTTTTGAATTAAATACAACAACCTCCATTCTACAGGCGGGCTCCTGATTTCCTTGAACTTGTATCTTGTATTCTTCTAATGGAATTCTTATTGTATCCTTGACGATGTTTTTTCCATTCCTTCTAATGTTGCCTGTCTACTATAATTTGAAATATGTGTCCATTCTTCCGGTAGGCTCCTTCTTCTAACAGCAACTTTAAATCGCCTCTCCTCTCTTTGGGTGGGATCCTAACTTCATTAACAACTTAAAAGTAAAATGTATTAGGCAATAATTTATGAAATACATATTTGGCAATGTCTACACGAGCAAGACCACTCGGGTCGAAATAAATCAAACATAAAATATCCTATTTGAAGGCGGAGAAACTTGAAATATCCTATGCGAAAGAGGGTGAACCTGAAATATCCTATTCAAAGGCAGGTGAACCTAAAATATCCTATTCGAAGGCGGATGAACCTAAAATATCCTATTTGAATGCGGATGAACCTAAAATATCCTATTCGAACGTGGATGAACCTAAAATATCCTATTCGAAGACGGATGAACTAAAAATATCCTACTAGAAGGTGGATGAACCTAAAATATCCTATTCGAAGGCGGATGAACCCTAATATCCTATTCGAAGGCAGATGACCTAAATTATCCTATTCGAAGGTGGATAAACCTAAAATATCCTATTCAAAGGCGGATGAACCTGAATATCCTACTCGAAGGCAGATGACCTAAAATATCCTATTAGAAGGCGGATGAACCTAAAATATCCTATTCGAAGGGGGATAAACCTGAAATATCCTATTCAAAGGCGGATGAACCTAAAAGAATCAATTGAGCCTCAATGGGCTTAAGGACAAGTACCCGCACATCCTTGCCAACATCAAACAGAGATAATGGATGGGATTCACTGAACCTCCAGCCAAATACAATGAATCAATCGTTCGGGAGTTCTATTCCAACTATGGAGCTTCCCGGACCAAGCATCACAAGAGGCAAAAGATGTACCTCGACAAGGTGGATGTTCAGGGTATCTCAGTCAAATGTAGTGCAAAATCCATAAACCGGATGTTGGTCCCAGACTGGGACAAGCACACTTCCACAGCAGAGTACAAAGCCAAATTCACTAACAGGGAAAGTGAAAGGAGCTGGATTGCCTCCGTCATCGCAACTGGAACCCCTGCATGGATACAACCAGGGATAAAACTTTATAAGGAGAGCTTCTCAAGGGAAGGGAGATACTGGCTTGCATTTCTTTCATCCAGATTGATCCCAACGAATCATGAGACAGACATTGCCATTGAGAAGGCCCTCCTCATTGCTTGTATCATACAGGGCATTAAAGTGAATTTGGGAGAGATTATTTTTCAAGAGATGGGGCAAAGAGAAATGCAAGATGCCACTTCTCTCCCATTTCCGTCCTTGATCACTACTTTGTGCCATGAGGCCCAAGTTCCTGTTGATCTTCTCCGGGATACGACAGGTCAGGAACAAGGGATTATAGACATCAACCGCCTTGCTGATGTGGTGATACCTCCTCCGGCAGTTGTTCAGGAGGACCTACTCTCTTCCCAGCCCCTATTGCTCATGATGATGCAGCACAGTCCTCCACTCCTTCCACCACTGCTCAGACTACTACAGCTATTGCTCAGACACATCCAGCCAATCCGACAGTCTCACAGCTTGGTCTCTTAGCCAAACATGCAAATTCCAAGGTCGAGCAGCTTGTTAAGACATTGCAAAACTTAATCAAGCAGGCTCTCACTCCCATGCAGTCAGCTATAGCAAAGATTCAGCAAAAACAGATGGCATATGCTGAGCAACTGCAAGGGCTTAAATTGAGGGTGGAAAAGTTGGAAAGGGGAGAAGTGTCTGGTTTGCATGATTTCAAGACAGAGGTGTCTTATATGAAAGTCGAATTCCAAAAGATGCAAAATTTGGACTTCGACGTTTCATCCCTCTTTCCTGTGGCGGGTGACAATGGTGTTGATGCGGTGCTTGATTTAGGCCTTGACTTCACCAATATAATGGCCGACCCTATCATTCCCACTCCTGGAGACTCACATGCCCCAGCTCCTCCTGGCCGTATTGACATTGCCTCTGATGAGGAAACTGAAGGAGAGAGTGAGAGTGATGATGAAGAGGATAGCTCGGGGTTCTCCAGCGATGATCCCCCCCAGCCTGTTGATAAGGGGAAGGCAGCTGCTCCAGCTTCACGTCAGGAGGATGATGTTGTTGATAAGGATGAGCGCGCTCAGATTGTGGTTGCCTTGTAGAGACCGTTGATCGACAGAGGAGGCCCCATAGCTCATGCAGCAGCTGATGCATCTAGCAGCTCTCAGATGCCAGCTGAGGTCACAACACCTCCACCATCAGTCCCAGTGCCAGTCTTGCTTCCTACACCAGAGCTTCCACCAGCAACAGAGGTCGCACCCTCGAGTGTGCCCATGCAGTCCTCACAGCTACACAGGAGGGTGATCACCCAGGCACACAACCAGCTGCCGACTCCCAAAGCACTTAGTGTGCCTCAGGGAGTCTTTCCTCACACTCTGCACTTTCATTATCTGCATTGGGGACAATGCATCTTTCTAAGTTGGGGGTGGGGTACCTTGGTGTTTGATATTGCTATTTTGTGCTTTTGTGTATCAAACTTGTACAACTTTGATGTATAAAGCAATGTATATACAATGTTTTGATCCGTTTTATTCTCTTTTTTATGATTAGTTAGTCAATCAATTCCTCTTGGTTTTTCTTCGTCTGATTCTTTTCCAAGAGTGTAATAGTAGAATTAGAACCTCGTGTGTAAATCAATGTGACTAGCTTAGTGAAATTTTTCAGTGTCAAGCATGTGTATCTGTACATAGCACATATCCTCCTCCTCCTATAGTCATCTTTCTCGACTCGTCCCAATGATAGATAGATTGATGACTGTCTCAAGGGAACTTGTCTCTATGACCAATATTGTGAATTTAAAGCTCATTTTGTGACTCTATGGCTAGCCATAAAAGCTTTGAATTGCAAAGTAGTTGCTCGAAAGTGCTAAACAATGTGAATTAAGCAGTTCAAGTACGATGTGTGTACGTGAGTTTTCTACTTGTATATAGTTCATGTGTCCACTTCTGTCATCTAGAACTTGCCTGGTTGGTCTTTCAATACTAATGATAGTATGTTTGGTTGGAGGAATGATCTTAGGCATTCTTTGTGTTAATTTTAAACACCTCTTTAGCCTTTCAGGCCTACCGTTGTGTAAATAATATCACTAGTACCCCTCTTTGAGCCTTTAAACCTTTCTTTGGCCAACTCATTACAAACCTTTCCCTTTTTGCAAAATAATTCCCTCTTTTGAACCCGTCCCACCTTGAACATTGAAAATAAGGCTAAAAGCCGAAGTTGGGGGTGGTGTCAAAGTTGAGATAGGCAAGGTTATGCATTGGGTCTATGACCACATGCCTCAAAATGTGTATTAAAGTATTCAAGCTCCAAAAGAAAAAAAAATGAAAACAAAAGTTAGTCTATATATATATATATATATATATGTAAATATATACATTGTGGAGCCTTGAATAAAATTGGGAGAGGCATGTAAGGTGGTTCTATAATTGGGAACTAGATGCCAATGAGGCTATGTGAGTTAAAGAGAATCAAAATGCAAAAGAATGAAACTTGTGAGTAGTGTTCAAGGAGGACGAAGTCACATGTACCCAAATGCTTACCCAACCTTCCCTAAACCTATAGTACAATCCTAAAAAGTCCTTATGGGACCTCCAACCGATCATTCTTGAAGAAGTGGTGAATTAAAATAAAGGCAAGCCTATGGTATGACATGTTGTGGCACTTGAAGTTCCTTCTGAGAGTGAGTGTTCTTTTTGACTTGTCCTTGTAAATATTGTAAATATTGTGAGTATGGGACATGATTTCTGGTGAGAGTGCATGAACTGTAGAATTTACTTAAGTTGAGCCTTTAGATTCTAACGAAAATGCATTCAGCTGAGGGTAACATTTAGTCACAATGTGAGGCTCAAAGCTTGCATGATTGGTCTGTCTCTATGTGCATGCTCTTAGTTAGGGAGGAGTGGAGCGATTGTTTTAATACATGCTTGAAGAACTGAAAATTAGCACTATCTTGTGTCATTATTGGGTTAAGTGTTATGAATAAGTATGGCGTAGGTGTGTTATGCTTGCTTGAGGACAAGCAAGAGTTTAAGTTAGGGGTGTTGATGTGCCGGAGAAATTCGGCACATTTACATACTAATTGCTCTTATATTGGCTTGTTTTATTGCAAAATGTAGTCCATACTTATGTGATTTTGTGGTTTTACAAATAAAGAGGAAGAAAAGACCAAGGACACAAAAATGGAAGCAAAAAGACAAGAAAAAGGGCAAAGTTGTGCAAAACGGCTGATCTGCGGACCAACATGCGGTCGCATATTGCATATGCGGACCGCAGAATAGCAACCAAATCGCAGAGCTAAATAGAGAATGGAGCTAAAATGCACAACAAGAATGCGATGTATTCTGCGATCGCACAATGAATATGCGGTCCGCACTTCTGCTGCAAAAAGAACACGAAGGAAACCTAATAGTCAACTTTGTGGTACCATCTGCGGTCGCACAATCAATATGCGGACCGCAGAATGGTGATGCTATGAGCACATGAACAGCTAGGATGCCTATCCGCGATGACGCCTCTCAAGATGCGAACCGCAGACCTGTTATGCGACAGATTTGCAGTCGCATATCTGACCTGGAAGGGTAAACTTGTTCGCTTTTTGTTAGATATTGGTCCCTCTATAAATAGCTTTTAGAAATTTGTGTAAGAGTATCTTGTGCAGACATTATACTACAAGCCAAGACTTTATTACTTCATTTTTTTGGAAGCTTTTGGTTGAAGAATCTTTTACTTTGTAAGCATTTATGACATTTATTACACCTTGTATTTTGTATTTTAGCATGTGTGGCTAATCTTAAATACTAAGGTTGTGAACCGTAAATGGATGTTATGTAAATGGGTGTTTAACATTGAATATATGCATAATGGTTGGTTGATATTTATTTACTTCTTATTCTTCATTTATTGTTGGTGGTTGCAAATACAAGCTAAAGCCATTTAAGTCTTTCCTTGCTTGGGAAAGTGGGTTAGATTTTAGAAGAAGTAAAGAACAAAAACTCGAGGCCTTACACCTCGTTTAATAAAATTGCTTACGGATAAGTGGGTTTTACTTGGCATTTATTGATTGTTATACATTGTGACTCTCAGACTTTTGGAAAAAAGCAAGAGAGGAAATACTATTTAAGTACTGGGAAATATTGGGTAGTTGCATAGAAATCAATTGCATATCAATAATCAACCATTAGAAATATATCATATTAACACCGATAGCATTACACTACATTTATGGGAACACAACCTTGGTTTAATCAACTCTATTAATTACTACATCAAGCATTCTCATTAGTTAATATTCCAAAACAACCTTCACTCATACTACTACTCTTACACCATTTCTATGTTACTCCTAACGGAATAGATTCAAGATTCTAGTCGGGTAACACACTAATTCAAGTGATCATTTCACACCTATTCCCTATGGGATTCAACCCCAACCTAGTTGGGTTACTATATTTGACACCGACCACCTTACACTAATTATAAAAGTGTAATTTGTGCGTATCAATCCCCGCACTCAAAACAAGGTCTGGGAGGATGCGGTGGCTGTGACTGACCAGTCCCGCTCCTGCTGGACTGACCCCTGGAGGTACCCCGCGCATGAGGCGCACTGGATATTGGGGGAGCATAATAAGGCTCCTAAGTTGCTGGAGGAGCTGGAGTACTACCAGCTGCTGGCAATGCTGAATGAACTAGACGACCGTAATAACCCCTGCCGCTGCTGAAGTACGAGCATCAGAGAAATGAACTGACTCACGAGACCTCTTGGCGTCCCTCTCTCCTCTCTCTCTAGTGAGGATAACCTCGATGTGCCTGCCAATACTCACCGCCTGCTGATACGGTACATCTGTCTCTAGCTCTCTAGCCATGCTAGACCATATAGGCGAAATAAGGCCCTCAATAAACCTCTGTACTCTCTCCCGGACTATGTCTACCAAGGCCAATGCATGTTTGGCTAACCGGGTGAAACTGATAGCATACTCCGATATCGTCATAGAGCCCTAGCGCAACAACTCAAAATCTGATCTCCAAGAATCCCTAAGGCTCTTCAGAACAAACTCCCTCAAGAACATATCAGTAAACTGTGCCCAGGTCAATGAGGCAGACTCGTTTGGACTGTCCAACTCATAGGTGCGCCACCAATCATAAGCGGCCCCTCGAAGCTAAAAGCGATAAAGGAAACCCCACTGGTATCCACTATACCCATAGTATGGAGGATACGATGACATTCCTCCAGAAATCCAAATGCATCATCTAAACCCAAGCCACTGAACACTAGGGATCATATTTCTTGAACCTCTCTAACCTATGCTTCTCGTCCTCGAAGGCAGCTGGCCCACCTCCAGGCTATATTGGTGCAGTAGGCTGTATAGTAATAACCTCCGGAACTCGCTTCACGGGCTCTCGCTGCTTAGGTGTGCGGGCTGCAGGAGTCTGAGCCCCTCCCCCGGCTTGAGATGTAGCTGCAGCGAGAGGAAGCAACCCCACCTAAGCTAGAGTAGTATACATGCTCATAAATTGGGCTAGACTCCCCTGGAGTGCTGGAGTCCTAGTAGCTGTAGTAGGTGTACCAGGTGCCTGCGCTCCAACCTGATCCACCGGTAGTGCCTCAGCGACAGCGTGCACTGGGTGATGTGGCTGCACCTTGGGTGCGTCCTCGACCTCCACCTCAGTCCCAGCCTATAACGGCGACAGCAGGGTGCACATGTCCCTGATCCTCATGAGTAGCACGTGTCTTCACCATCGGTGAGAGAATAGAATATAGAAGTTTAGATTTGTTGTCAAAATATCGCACGTCAAGGAATCCAAAAGTAATGAAGAGTTTCCTAAACAGTTACATAGCCCCTCGTAGATAAATACGGACGTCTCCGTATCGATCGGCGAGACTCTAAATAACCGGTCTGTGTCCCGTGACTCCTATGAACCTAGAGCTTTAATACCTACTTGTCATGACCCTGGTTCACCAATCGTGAACTTGTCATGACGGTACCCAGTCTTCGCGACTAGGTAAGCCTAACACAATACAGAATATACACTTTTATGAACAAAAAATAAGATAACAGCGGAATAATATAAAAGAAATGTAATAGGTGCTGCTCGGCACATACACTTCACCGAATACCAGAAGAAGTACAACCACCAAGACCCGGAAACTCGCGGGCAACACAGACTAAGAGAGTACAACTATGGCTCTATACATCAAGGGTGTCTACACAATGAAAATAAGGAAATAACTGACATTATTAAGAAGAATAGAAGAAGACCCTCCGGATCTGCGGACGTAGCAGATCATACCTCAAGTCGCCTGAAGATACTGCTAAGTCACATGTAGTGCGCCTGATCAGATGTACCTGGATCTGCACAACAAAAGGGCATAGAAGAGTAGCATGACTACACCACGGTGGTACTCAGTAAGTGCCACGCCTAACCTCGATGGATTAGTGACAAGGATGGTCAGGGCCATACCGAGAAATAAAATAAGATAATGATAATAATATAACGAATAGCTCAAAATAAGTACGAGTCTGAAATAACAGCATTGAGATAAAATACTACAAACCGTCTACAGTTAACTAACAAAAGAAATAAACACAACAAGTACAAATCAACAATCCAAGATCTCCGAGAATTGAACCCGCAGTCTTTTTTATACTCAGCAACTCAGCATCTCCGGGAATCGAACCCGCAGCCACATATCAGTATCACAGGATCTCTGGGAATTCAACCCGCAATCCGTATATCAGTACCTCATGATCTCCATGAATTGAACCCGCAATCCGTATCTCAGCATCATAGGATTTCCGAGGATTTAAACCCGCAATTCGTATCTCAGTATCTCAGGATATCCGGGAATTGAACCCGCAGTTTGTATCTCAGTATCTCAGGATCTCTGGGAATTGAACCCGCAGTCCATGTCTCAGTGTCTCAGGATCTCCGGGAATTGAACCCGCAGTCCACATATCTCAGTAGCATCGAATCTCCGGGAATTCAACCTGCAGTCCACCAAACACAAACACAATCAATAAGAGGAAAACACAAATAAATATGAAGTACACAACTGCAATTAACACCAAATCCAGTCTCAATAAGTTCTAAGGAGTCAACTAAGATAAGAGGGCACTTAGACAGATAATCCTATCTAATCATACTTCCCTAGCTATCACCAGAAAAATCTTGCAAATTAAATAACAAGGATAACACGGATTGAGCAGTTCAAGTAAGGGGGTTTTCAACAATCCGCGCAAGTACACGCCCGTCACCTCGCGTACAAGGCATTTAAATCAACACATATATATCCTAGGGGAGAAAATACCTCACGCAAGGTTAGACAAGTCACTTACCTCAATCCCAGTACAAAACCGCTAAGAAATGACTCCCTTGCCATGAGTATCCGACTTTGAGTGGCCCAAACCTATACAAACTAATTACACAGTGTAAATAACATCGCAAGCAACTAATTACAGTGATAAAATTAAAGCTACAGCATGAAAATGGGTGAAATGACAAAAATACCCCTACAGTCATCGGTTCGGAATCAAAATATTTTTACGTTTGCAGAACCCTCGTACTCTCACAAGTCTAACAATATAAAATTTATCAAAATCGGACTCTGTTTGCTTATTCAAATCAATTATTTTTTATAATCCAGGCTTAGAGCAAAATCCTCCATTAATCCACCGCCAAATCCCCTATTTTCAGAGGTTTAATCCGTGGTTTAACAATATATTAACATAAAATTAGTCTATGAGTGATTACCTGATGTTTCCCCTTGATTTCCTCCTCAAAATCACTAAAATTCTCTCCTAATTCGAAGCCTCCAATGTGTTTAATTTTTCTAATATTTCGAGTTAGACTAATATAAAACCCTTCAGAGGTTTTCACTTCTGCGACTCTGGGATCGCTTCCGCGATCCCGCTTCTGCGGAATTTATCCGTTTCTGCGGAAAGCCCCAAGCGACCAACCTTCGCTTCTGCGAGAGCCTGTCCGCTTATGCAGACTCGCTTCTGCGGTCCAAATTCCTCAGAAGCGAAAACAACAGAAGGCACAGGATTAGGCCTGCTGCAACTTTAAATTTTCTTCCGTTAAATCATCCAAACTCATCCCGAGCCCTCCGGGACCTCAACCAAAAAACACCAACCTACTCCAAATCACGATACGAACTTGTTCCAATCATAAAACACATCATTAAACTCCAAATTATAAAATTATGGCGGATTCAAGCCTAAGTTTCAACCAAAACTTCCGAAAGCTACATGCTATCAAAAACCCGACAAAACGATGTCCAAATGACCTGAAAATTTGTAGAAATATCCAAAATCACCTAAGGAAGCTATTGCAACTGTCGAAATTCCATTCCCACTCCCAGATCAAAATCTCACTTATCGATCGAATTTCCAAGAATTTCCAAACTTCGGCATTTCAAGCCTAATTGAGGTACAGACCTCCAAAATACATTCCGAACGCGCTCCCAACCCCGAAATCACCTAACGGAGCTAACGGAACCATCAGATTTCCGTTCCGAGGTCGTCTTAACACTGGTCCAAATACGGGCCATTTTTCAACTATAAAGCTCTCATTTAGGGAATAAGTGCCCCAAAATACTCCAACTTCTAGAACCGAGCATCCCGACAAACCACAATAGCAGAAATGAACTTAGGGGAAACAGTTAATTGGGGATCGGGGCGTAATTTCAAAAACGACAGGCCGGGTCGTTACACTAACAAACTTTGACGAAAAGAATACTTACATACTTGAAAATTAGACACCACATGCTCTAATCAAAAAGAAATATATATTAAAAAACAAACTGGCATATTTCTTCCATTTTTGCCAATTTCAACCAGATGGCTATTTCTGTAAACGTGGTCCGTTCTCAATTTCACATAAATTTTGAGGCGTGGAAGGATTATTTTTCAAACTTATCTGTTCTTTTATGAAACTAGCCTTTCGGCAACTGAAATATACTCTAAGGCTATCTCACCAAGAATGATTTAATACACTGCCGAAGATGGCTCGGCTTATTTTGACAAAACATCCAAAGGGCATTCACTTGCTCACTGACCCCTTTCTTGTTTTTTTTTCAAATGTAAATAAAAAAAACCTGGATTTGCAAACACGGCCTTTCAGCGCCCCAGAACGAAGATTTTAAGGTTGCATTAGGTAACCAACCAAAAATCTAAAGATTACCAAAGGTGGCTATTTATGCAAAATCAGCCTTCCGGCGTTCCTTTCGGTAACATTCGGCTATTTTTGACAAAAAGCAGCATCACCCGACTTATTTATGACAAAATTAAAATTTTGACATTATTTTTCCAAATTGAAAATAAAAATCCGATACTGCAAATACGACATTTCAGCACCTAGGGGAGGAAGATTCTAAGGCTGTGTGGGTCAATCGGTCAAAATCTAAAAAAATTACCCAAAGGTGGTTGTTTATGCAAAATAAACCTTTCAGCCCTTTCGGGAATATTCGGCTATTTTTGACAAAAACAACATCACCAGACTTCTTTACAACTCTTTTTCTTGTTTTTCAAAAATAGAAAACTCGATATTGCAAACACGGCCTTTCAGCGCCTCGAGGACGAAGATTTAAGGCTGTGTGGGTCAATCGACCAAAATCTACAAAATAACCCAAAGGTGGCCGTTTATGCGAAGTCAGCCTTTCGACGTCCCTTTGGGGAACATTCAGCTATATTTTACAAAAGAGGCATTACCCAATTAATTTATGGTAAAAATTAATTTTGACATTTTTTGGCTATTTTTGCAAAGGGGAGGTTGGACCCGATGGGGGTTGCCTACGTATCTCACATCCGGTGAGAATCAAACTAGCGTAGTTCGGTTAAATAAAACAAACTACATATGTAAATGAAACAAACTATTTAAAAAAAAACAACTAAACTATTTTTATTATTATTTTAAGAGTAAATCACACATTTTTTTTATTTTTATTTTTTTTCAAAAAAAACATTTTTTTTCTTTTTCTCAGTAAGAAAAAACAAACTATTTTGAAACTAACAAGTTTTGTTTTTATTTTCCTCAATATTTAAAAACCGGTCAGCATACAAGTCTGAAGCAAATAAATGTGTAAAACAAACAGGATGCAGCAGGATGGTTTTTTCATTTCAGGCTGCCAGTGCTGAGTCCCCTACGTCAAATGCAAATAAGCGTTCCTACTAGGGATCCGGCATGAAGTCATGTTATTCTAGGTTAAAAATCTGGGTATATATTCTAGACTGTATACCCGAGCAGACAACTCGAGTCGAGGAGTAGGCAACGTACTGGGGACCCGTGGGATCGTCCGGCTTAGTAACCTGTCCGACCTCTTTTTTTATTTTAAGGTATTAACACTAACAAAATAAGGAGTCTCAATCAGTAAGCACATCCCCGGATGTGAGAAGAGAAAAATCATTATTTTCCACATTAAGCATAAATAATATTAAAATATCAGATAATAAAGCCAAAATAAAACAATTTATTCTAAGCTTAAATTCTTAACCCGTGAACTAGTGGTTCTGGATTTGTTGATCCCCAGCAGAGTCGCCGGAGCTGTCACACCTCCTTTTGGCGCTACCGCGAGGGAGCAAAGGAGTTTTTCCAATCAAAGGACAATCAAAAGAAGATTTATTTAATTAATTCAGAGTTGCCACTTGGGAGATTTATGGTATCCTAAGTCACCGATTGAATCCCAAATCGAGGAAAAGAATGACTCTGTTTAACAGTCTGTATACCAGAAATCCGGATAAGGAATTCTATTAACCCGGGAGAAGGTGTTAGGCATTCTCGAGTTCCGTAGTTCTAGCACGGTCGCTCAACTGTCATATTCAGCTTATTTATCTGATTTATACCATGTTTTAACTTATGTGCAAATTTTGACTTTTAACCGCTTTTAATATTATTATTCATTATTTTAATAGAAGAATTACAACATCATGAAAATACATATCAAACCACGTCACAATCAATGTACTCGTGATTATCGACACATTTGGATTTTGTTGAGATTTGAATTTGGGTCACATAAATGTTCACCCGAGTTTTGGGAGATAAGATTATTAAATACGCGCTTAAAGATACTAACGCGTTATTATTTTTAGAAGAGGTCGTGAAAATTCACTAAACTACCAACTCCGAAATCTATCGAATTATTACATCCTTTTATCAAGGGCCCCGCAATTTGTAATTTAATATGGCGAGGCACACCTCCTTTGTTTTAAGGATATCCTAAAATGACTACATTTCTTATTTAAATATGTCTCTACAATAAAGAAAGAAAAATCCTAATTAATTGCAAACTAAAAATGTAATACAATCAATTAAATTGAAACAAATATTAATGGAAAATATTTTGCTTAAATATAAAAAATAATTAGGAATTTTGAAATTTATAAATAAATACAAAATGTGATAACTAATATTCAAAAGAAATTAATTAGAACAAGACTAAAGCTTGCGTTATATATATATATATATATATATATATATATATATATATATATATATATATATATATATATATATATATATATATATATATATATATATATATATATATATATATACTAACTCATAACACAATTAATTTTTTTGAAAATAGCGCATCTCATTTTATTTTAAGAAAAGTAATCCAAAATTGATTACATTTTTTATTTAAATTCATTTCTAAAAATAAAAAAGAAAACCCTAATTTATTACATGTTTTTACAAAAACGTAACATATTAATTACTAGCTTAAGACAAATGTTAACGGAAAGAAATATTAATAAAATTGAAAATAAAAAATATGATACGGGTTCGACAAATGATGTATACAAATTAAACTAATTATCTCAGTTTAAACTTATATGGTTGTGTGACTTGAACCATTGTAATTAACTATTTACAATTATTTTAAAATTATAACTAATCTTAATCACTTATACTTATTTGGAAATTTGTTAAACTTAAAAGTTATCTTACCTTATTTAAACTTAAATCGTGCCTTAATGCTTAATTCATGAAAAATGCTTCAGATCCATATTTTAACTAAATCTAACTACATGTTTACAATTATTCTATTGCTGACAATATTAAAATATTACCTAATGAACTAACCCATTTTTACTAATCTGAATAATTAAAGGCCAACTTATGTTATTTTTTCTTTTATTCTTATTATCAAATAGTTTGATAGTTACTTGAACATATGATACTTAATCACCGAATTAAAGTGGAATTAAAATTTCATAATTCCATTCTTCATATATATTTTAGCTTACAATAATTTCCAAGGTTACATTTATATACCTGGTATTGGAAGCAAAAGAAGAAGAAAATCAGTAGAGTAGTCATGCAACACACCAACAGCAACAACGGTGGAAATATGAACAACCCAGCAACAAAATTTTAATAAAACCAGTAACCAAAAGATGAATTAAAATTGAAACTTTCTTTTCTTCTTCAAATTTTTTTTTATTTTTGTATTTTTCATATTTTTAATTTCTTTTTCGGATCTCTCTTTCTAAATTCTATTGTTTCTAAAATCTCTCTCTTAAAATCCTTTCTGATTTTTCTCTTAATTCTTCTCGCAATTTTTTTTCTCTAATTCTCCATCTTCATCTCCTCTTCTTTATGTCAAATTTTAAACCGCTATATAGGCATGTAATTAGTATATTTTTCACTATCCAATTATCCTATTAGTTATTCAACTATCCCATTAATTTTAGTGCCTTTTAAATAATCCCCTAATGCTATTTCTACCCCACCATATTCTTTTACAACCACACTACATTTATTTTAATTATTTTAAAGCACGATTAGGTATATTTAATTAATTCTTTTAACACCATTATATTTTGTTCCCCATTCTTTTTTCATGAAATGAATTATTCTCCAATATCAAATGTTTTGACTTCCACCAAAATTATTTTAATAATATTTTAGCTATTAGTGGACAGATACTTTAATTCAAATAATTGACTATAATTTAATGACCAAAATACCCCCAAAATTACTAAAATTTACCATTCTACCCTTATCAGCTATAACCAATTCATCTAAATCAAACAACTAAAACATAGCAATTTTAACCAATTTAACCAAATTTAATCAACATATTTAAACTAAATGAAGAACAACAAGAACAAATCTAAAATTATTTCGAACAAAATTCTTAACAAATATACTTTCAGATTCAACAATAATAAAAAAAATTAAAAATAACAAATAAGCGAACTTTAATCAGTAAATTGAAATTCATCTTAACAAGATCAAACAAAAATTTATAACTTAGATCAAAATTTTAACACAACAATAAAATAAATTCAAATTACGAAAACTCAATAATTAATTGAACTTCAAATTAAATCTAACAACATTATAATCAAGATAAAAGATTCAAGTGATTAACTAAAACATTTCTATGTTAAAAACTAAACAAAACACATGATTAAAGCATAAGAATGAAGAAATAACCAAGAACATGTTGAACAACAACTAAGAAAAAAATCAAATATATATCATCTAAATCCGAAAATATATGTATACCATTGCCAGAAAAAAGAAAACAAAAAAGAAAAACTTAAAACTTAAGAAGAAGAACAACTAGAGTTGGCAGGGTGGTCCGGCGATGGGGCTGCTGGGTGATGGCCGGCCACCCAACATTGGTCGACACCGGTACTGCCAGTTCTCGGCAACGACAGGTTCGTCAATAAATATGAAGTTTGCTGCTTGCACCAGATCTTTTGGTGATGGTTGCTGGACTGGTTGCCATTGTTGGTGGGTGGTCGTTTGGTGATATGATGTTGAAGAAGAAGGAAATGAAATGGGGTTTGTGATGAGGTTATTTTTGGTCGGAAAAAATGGAGGTTGGTCATGGTGAGGAAGGAGGCCGTTGGAGGGTTGCTTGGTGGTCGTAAGCTTGGCAGTTTTGTGACCAGCTGGAGGGGGAAGGGTGGCTGGTATGGGGCAGCCATGGATGAGGAAGAAAGGAGGAGGTGGGGGGAAGAAGAGAGGGAATAGTTAAGGTGGAGGCTTTTGTGTTATGTGTGTTATGTTAGGTTTAGGGTTTCTTTGAATAGTGTAGTTGATGGGTTATTGGTCATGTGTAATGGGTCATTGTCACGACCCCAAACCCGATCGTAATAGCGCCCAGCAAACGGCTAGGCCAGCCCGACCAATCAACAGTAACACGAAGCTACTAGCTCAGATTTAAACTCTTTAAGCATAAACAATGATAGGATAATAATAAAGAAATACCCAAACCAGTACAACCTCCCAACGGAACAGGAGTCACAAGTCATGAGCCTTTACCACAATTTATAAACTATGATATTGAATATAACTGTGCACAAGTGTGGGAGGGTCAGAACAAAAATAGAGATAAACTGGAGAGTCAGGTCCTGCGGACGCTGGCAGCTAACTCGACTATCCAAATGCACTCCCAAGCAGCTATAGAATCGACTCTGCTGTGATGTACCTGGATCTGCACACAAGGTGCAGGGAGTCAGGTGTGAGTACTTCCAACTCAGCGGTAATAAAAGTAAATAATGCTGAAGAAAAGGAAACCACTCAAAGCATTATCTCATGCTACACAACACAGTACTAACTTTAAACTTCAGTACGTTATCATTTTATTTCCTTTCAACATATGTGAGTAAATTATTTAGAAATCTCATTTTTAGCTTTCTTTCTTTCATGATATGTAACGACCCGGCCCGTCGTTATGGGAATTACCACCTCGTTAACTTGCATTTACATATTTTATGCTTTTATATCACTGTTAGAGTTTATCGGGCGAGTTAGGAGTGATTCGGGTTGAAAATGAGGTATATAACCTTTTTGAAGGAATCTTGAATATGGAAAGTCAATCTGGAGTTGACTATTTAGTTAGAGTGCTCGGAATCGGATTCTGATGATTCGACTAGTTTTGGGGGATCATTTATGACTTAAGGGAGCAATCAGAATCGAATTCGGAGGTCCGGTGTAGTTTTAGGCTTGAATTGGCTAAGGTTGAATTTTTGCAAAATCCGAACGGTAGGTGATATTTTGATCCGGGGGTTGGAATGGAGTTCCGACAATTTCTATAGCTTCGTTATGTAATTTTGGATATGTCTACAAATTTTCAGGTCATTCGGACGTCGTTTGATCGGGTTTTGGATTGAATGTTAGTTTCAGAAGATTTGAAGAAACTTAGGCTTGAATGCGTGTGAAAATGGTGATTTGATGTTTAGGATGGTGTTTCTATGATTGGAACAAGTCCGTATCGTGTTTTGGAGTATGTTGGTGGTTTTTATTGGGGTCCGGGGGCCTTGGGATGAATTCGGACCATCATCCGGGCATTTGAAACTTGGAAAAACCGGTAGAAAATTGTAGAAAATTGTGCAGGCATTTAAGCCTTCGCGTTCGCGTGGCCCAGGTCGCGTTCGTGAAGGCCGGGATGGCTAAAGCATCGCGTTCGCGACCAGGATGTCGCGTTCGCATAGGCAAGTTGGGTGAAGCTTCTCGTTCGCGTGACCGGAGGACGCGTTCGCGTAGAAGAAAAATCCGGCGGCTGGGAAATTGTACTTCGCGAACGCGTGGGAGGCGTCACATTCATGAAGAGTTAACTGAGCGAAGCATCGTAGACGCGTGAGCCCCATCGCGAACGCGTAGGGCAACAGGGTCTGACAGTGAATAATTTTTCAGAACAGACCAGTCGCAGGTTCATACACCAAAAACACAAAGTTGGAACCCTAGAGAGAAGAACTCACGAGAAAACGCTGGGAATTCATCGGGTATTCATCGGAGGAAAGTTTCTTGTCTCAAAAACGTAATTTTATGGTAGAATTAACATCAATCTTTATGAATTTGAGTAGAAACTGTGAAGAATTATGGCCTAGGTATTGAAAACGAATTTTTGGGTTTTGAAAGGCCATTTGAACTGCAGTTTCGATAAATTTTATATGCACGGACTCGTGGCGAGACGAGAATTGTGTTGGTACTAATTTCGGAATTTTTCGGGTAGAGCGACTGGGGTCGGGTTTTACCAACTTAGTGCGTTTATGCGTATTTCATGTAAATTGAATGGGGTTATGTTTCTTTGACCCGTAATTGACATAATTGTTATGGTTTGACTAGATTCTATGTGCGAGGCGGCGAATTCGAAAGGAAAAGGCATTACGGATGAGTCTACGATCGGCTAGAGGTGAGTAGTTTGTGTATATGGTCGCCTGAGGGTTCGAAACCCCGGCTTAGCACATTGGGATGCTAGTAGGGCGTGGCTCTCACCCCGTGGCAGGTGCGGGGATTGGTTGTGACTGGGGATTGAGACTTAGTCCATCCCGAATGGGTATAATATGATATTAGTGGTTGAAAAACACTGTGTTTGATATAATTGTGGGCTGTAAGCCGTGTTTGGGGCCTTGTGCCGACCTGTATTATCCCTAGGAGATAGATATATATGTGATAGTTATACTTGCTTAAATCACTGATCTCAGTCCTGGGTAGAAATCACAGTATTGAATTGCTAAGTCACCTATTTTGCAAAAACTAAATAAAAGTTAACATATCTTCATAATTAATGAAAGGGAACTTGGAAATAAATAATTTAAGTTGTTGTGTGACTTACATGATTGTTGTGGACTGAGGATGGATCGGGCTGTACGTCGTAGAGGTTGATATGATATGAGGATCGGGCTGCACGCCGCAGCGGTATTGCACTTGGGCTGTAGGAGCCCCTCCAGAGTCTGTACACACCCCCAGAGAGTGCCATCGACGTTAAATGGATCGGGCTACACGCCGTAGCGGTTATGTGCATTGCATTGCATCTTTATTTGTTGAATTATCTGTGATGATTGTATTGTACTGTTGTTGCTAGTTCGTAGGAGGATCGGACTGTAGTTTAGCTTCATTTTGTGGTATTCCGTGGATTTCTTGCTTTCAGCTACTTGTATATATTTGTTACTCACTGAGTACTTAGTACTCACCCCTACTCCCTGCACCTTTGTGTGCAGATTCAGGTAGTCAGGAGAAGTAGACGAGCATTCCAGCTTTCACAGAGTCATATCGAGTTGCTGAGGTAGCTGCCAACGTTCGCAGAACCGAGCTTCTCCTCTCTTTTTAGTTGTTACTTTATGTTTAGATTTGAGAACTTTTATACAGTATTCTCTACTTTTATTCGGTTTTGTTTAGAGGCTCTAGACATATGACTCTAGATCTTTGAGAGTGTTAGTTATTTTCGCACTTCTCAATATTTTGTTCGTATTTTTATTATTGGAGTTTTTATGACTCATATATTCTTCTTGGGTTGTCCATTTGGGAAAGATATTATTCGTGAAATACGTTTGTTGGTCTGGCTGGCCTAGCTTGATTGTTGGGCACCATCACGACCGGATTTGGGTCGTGACAAGATAACATACCGATTCTTGGGTACAATCTGAAGCAGTGCAAGTATGCACTCAAATCAGCCCCCTTGGGCTCAGCACTCCTTAACAATTCTACCAGGAGATCTGGTCAATAAGGCAAATAATGCATGTGTGCCAATAATTAATGAGTGCTATATGTTATGCCACGTAGTACAAAGAAACCAATGTATGTATGCCATACAATGCATATGATGCTGTGGCGTACATCCCGATCTATGCAAAGGCGCCCGCGCTCACTATGGTGGTTTAGACTCCGGAGGGGCTCCTACAGCCCAAGCACAATATCAATATCACACATGCTGCGGCGCGCAGCCCGATCCATATACCACTGCGGCGTGCAGTCTGATCCATGCATGTGTATGCATATGCTCACATAAATCGTCATGCCCTAACATATGTCCCTCGGCCCCAATCAGTCTAACAAATAATCAAGAAAGCCCCTCGGGCAATAGTATCATATTAGCTCATAGCTAGAAATGTCATTAAGACCTTGTTCAAGTTTTTCATAACTTTATAAAAATGCTGAGTAGCAAAATACCATTTGAAACCTTAAATTGAGATAAAAATAAGCACAGTGTTATCAGGACAGTGATACCGATCCCTGAAGGATTCAAATAATCGGCACGAAGCCCAAGCACGATGATGCCAGAGATGTCACTATTGATAGTGATGGTGTATTGTGGATGCAGGGGCGGATATGTGTGCCCAATGTTGATGGCCTTCGTGAGTTGATATTGGCGGAAGCCCAAATCATATGTATACCCATCTCTCACCGCCGCCACCTCCGTCGAAGGAGTACTCGAGCCGTCAATATCCACAACCACACGGGAAACCTCCCCCAACTCGACCATATGGGTCAAAGACTGAGTAGTAGGGGCGGCACTTCCCTCTTGATACTCACGAGTTCGAGCCTCATTTTCTCTTGGCCTATCTTTAGGAGTGCGCACCGCGGCCGTACCCTCCCCCATCTCAAAAAGAGGAGAATCCATATTTATCATAATAGGAGGAACGGGCATAGCCGCCACTAGAGGAGCCGGAGGAGAAATAATCATGCGCCTAATCAAAGGTCTATCTTCCTCATCACACGAAGACGCATCGTATCATGGGCGAACGGTCCCCTACGGGCCTTCGTCATGAAATAAAGGACGAGAAGGACTGTGCGCCATAGAAGACTCAACCGATGCAGCCCTCGACACTCGGTATGGTACCGGTCCCGCAAAGAACCTAGCAATCGCACTAGGCTGCTGAAATTCCAGTTGAGGAGCTCTACCTCGGTATACTCTCCCTACAACAAAGGACAAGGTCAGCCCAAGGACTTATTAAGCTCGAAGCAAGCCAAATATGGAAAGCATAACTTCTTACCCACGACTGGCCCCCGAGCATACTTCTCAAAAAAGGACATCCACGAGCGGGCCCCCTCGGTGTGCGGAACTACAACTTTGAGCCACCCACGCAACCAAGCAAATAAAGCCGGTGGCGACCTCTCGGCTATAAAAGCAATGACGAAAGAAATGATAATCCATACATAAAAAGAGGAAGGAAACAAAATTCACCACTCGAAAGGGTAACTCACATCTATAATTCCAAGTCTCCAGGAATCCCGAAGAAGGCGCCACCAGGTGCTTGGTCCAAATATAGAAGAACTTGTTCGAACGGTCGAGGCTCGACTTCGTCGTCTAAAACATCCATCAGCCACTTCAAACCACGTGGGCTTATCCGAAGCATAGTCCCTCACACCTGCTGCGGAGCATATAGAGCAAGCACATGCTGGAGCATAATAGTACTTCCAGCCAATTCCCCGAACTTTAAAAACATCACCTGAAACTTGTAAAGAGAGGGCGTGAGCTGCCTCAGACATACCTTATAATACCGACAGAAGTCCACCACCAAATTGGGAAGCAGAACCCTGAATCCCAATCTAAAAGGGTACGCACAAAAAACACAGTATCCGGTGTGATCAGTATGGACCCTCTCCTCTAGCCGAGCAAGGACAATGTCAGCGTGAGAAGGCACGAACCCCTGCTCCCACAGTTGGACCACACCTACCTCCCCCATCAGTAGGGCCTCATTCACCGTGTCATCCCCTCCATCGGCGATGAAATCCGCCGCCGGGCCTCCAGTTACGGGGAGTATTTCATCTATTGACGATACCCTTTCAACTTCATTTTTCCCCACATCTCCCAGCACCGAAGACTCACCTTCAATCACTGGGGGATTGATCAGCAGCCCTATCGAAAGAACTTCACGGGGAGAAGAACTGGCCATCGATTAGTTTTCTGAAGAATAAAGTAGAATATCGGATTGAATAAGAACGGTGAAGAACTTATTGCAAAAGGGAAATACCTCTAAAGTTCACAAGAAAAAAGAGCTCCAAAATCTCACAAGTAAACTGAATAATTCCAAGAACCAAATACCCCAAACCGTCTTATAAGCAACGTAATCAATTTTTGTGAAAACCAATTGATGTCATTAACTGCATATCCAACAGTCCAAAAATGGTTCAATTCTATCGAAACGGGCATCGCCTTGATTGGTGTCATAAGGTATCCATCCTATCACGATCGTCATCTCTCTCATTATTGAAAACTGAATAAACCTATAGCTAAGGGCGGGGTAAATTCATAAAGATTACGCGTATCATATCCATATTAGGGCATACCTATTATTTCCCTTCGTCGGTGATACTCGTGTATGAGAGATCGAACCTTCACTATACAAGGAGCGAAGGGGAGGGGTTCTATGATCTCGACATATGTAGTCGTCACCCGCTCTTCGCCTGGAAACTATCCATTTCATGATTGCTAAAATATGCTCATCAAGCTCATTTTCGAGGTGACCATCATAAGCAGAGGGACTAACATTATGTGTCAGAACCCAACTCTGTGACAGTCGACGAGGTTAATCATTCCTCTCAGCTAATGCAAGAATAATAAGTGTTATGATTGCTCCTAATTAAGGATATCTTTCGTATTCGTCTGAAATGGTTATTAAAATTACGACCTATCTATTATGTCTAAGATAACCCTCTAATGTGGGCCCAGCCATCTAGGGTCAACTTATACAATCCACATCTATAAATACCAGGAGAAGAAGCAGAAAGGGGGGTTCCACTCTCTCCTCATGGGGGCTGTAGAGATACATAGCAAAACACAGAATGAGAACCCACCAATGAAAGTAGAAAGAGGGTAGATCAAAATAAACATGATTGTAAGGCTTCGAACCTCCTCATGGGGAGGCAGGCCACTATATTATCATGAATAAAGATCGCCTATATTTTTGTTGCTAGCACGAACATTTCTCATTATTGTTTCCTTTACTAGATTCGTGATTTGTTACGACTTGCTATGAATGGCCTTCAACTTATATCTATTGTTATTAATTCATAAAGTGATTAATAACTTTTGAGTCAAACAGAGGGGCTTAACTTCGGCGCACGACGATGATGCTGGCCCTCGTCCTTTTGAGCACTTCTTTTGTATTAGGACCGAGCATTTAGTGGCGTGCCCATATGGTTCCCGGAGACTTAGAATCATGCACGTAAGTTATCATATTGTTGTAACGTTTTTGTTCCCTTTTTTCTATGTCTCACTTTTGTGAGTGTTAACTCATTGTTACTGTTATAGCCGCGAGGTTGCCACCGACTCCTCTGGCTAGGATACGATGGTGGCTTGAGGCCATGCTTCCTTATACCGAGGGGATTTATACGTGGGCATCTTTCAGGGAGAGACATGGCTGCAGGCCCGCTATAGGTAAGAGATTCATTTCTATTCATTCTCGGTTTTGGTTCGGTTATGTTTAACCTTGCTTTTTATGTGGTAGGGAGGGCGAGTCGTGGCAGGTCTCCTTACCTGACTTTTTGGCGGCCAAGTGATGTTGCTCGGCTTCTTGTAGCACCAGTATCGCATCACGTACTGAGGGTGGCATCGGTTGAGTCTTCAGCGGCTCTTTATCCCCTTGGGCCAAATTTCGGGAGGAGGGGCTGTACGTCCTTGGGATGAATCACCCTCAAACATAGAGGAAGATGAGAGGCTGTTGATCAGGTGCAGGGTTGCCTTCACTTCGACTCCACCCGCAAATATTAAATTGGACTCCCCTCTAGCGCATGCAGAATAGGGCACGACTTCGGCACCTACCCCTGAAGGCGAACAGACAATGGGGGTTTCCCCAGCTAGCTTAGGTCGCGAAGATACTATTACTTCGGCGACTCGGTTAGTAACTCCCGCTGCTAAGACGGGGTGAAGTTCCTTAACGGTTTCTGAGGTCGGTGAGCCAAGTGTCCCGTTGATACTTGTGGTGGGAAGAGGAGATGCCATGGGAGAAGCATCTGAGTTCGAGTCGGATTCGGATCCTGAAGACGTCAATATGTTCTGGGAAGGCTTCACAAATTCGGTCGTTCAACCACAGGGAAGATCTCGCCTAATCGAGGTCCCCACAGATTCAAACTTGTTGCTTTAGGGCTCGAGTTTGGTATTGTACTTTGGGTTTCTATGCTCGTAGATCGAGAATGCATCATTGAGGGACGTCACGAATATCAGGCTAATGAATAAGGTTGTCGTGATGGGCTTGAGGGTACTCAATCGCATGTCGATTTGTCTGCTCTTCGCCCTATTTTATTTTGTATTCTAATCGTTGCCTTTATTTTGTAGTCCTATTTGCTGGAGGTGGAGATCATCCGCCAAGCTAACGTCTGTTTGGCTGTGTTTTTGTGGGTGTTAGAGAAGTACCACCGTTATTAGGGTAGGTTCCGGGAGATGTGCATATGCTTCAGGAACGATCCCCATAGACGAGCCCTGGTTGAATAATTGGCAAGATGGGAGCTTCAGATGCAGCAAATGCTTTGCCGGATGGGTTACCTTAAGTAGTAGCTCCATCAGAAGGATGAAGAGATTGAGGCCGGGAGGAGGGCCATGGTCGAGTGCAAGCATTAGTGCCTGGCCAAGGTAGAGGAGGCTGCATTGGTGTGAAGCGGGAAGGTGGATGCACTGGAGGGAGAAATTGCATCCCTGAATGATTAGGTGGATGACGCCTCGTCAAGGGATGAAGCGTTACAGGAGGTTGTCCGTGCCGGCGAGTCCCAACTGTCGCTGGTGAGGGCTGCTGCCACCTTCAGGTAGGTGAGCCTCGAGGACAGATAGGTAATCTTGAGCGGGATGCTCAGACTAGGGCAGAGCGGATTACGACCCTGGAGGAAGATAACCAGCGTCTGCGGGACCAGGCCACTTCTTCTGGCCATACTCGTGAACTTTGGGTATATATACTGAGGCCCAACGAGACGTATATAAATATCTGTGGGAGGCCGACATCGTGACCGAATCTACTTTCGAGAGGGCTCTCCAAAAGGCTCGGGAGGCCCATGTGGATTATAGTGTTGATGTGGCGATGCCATGGGCTAACGATGGTGCAGACGGGGGTACAGATGGCGTCGAGTAGAAAGAAGTATTTTTTTACTTTTTCCATTTTCCCGTTTGGAATTTGTTATTTTTTTTGTTTTTTTATTGACTGGCTTCAGCCGGGTGTAAGCGGGGATGACCCGAAATTATTTTTATGATTAAATGAAATCTTCCTTTTGTTATTTACCTTGTATTTATTTTGTACCTCCCCTTTCCTTTTTCTTTTGGTTTTTTTTTTGCATGCGTTTGAAGGGGTGATTTGCTTTTGACTTCGGTAGGCATGTTAGTTTTTGATTTATGGCAAATTTTCTTCTTCTACTCGGGTTGATGGAGTCGGAATTGTGGCTTGGCGATAATGGTGCTACCCTTAGTCCCAGTTCGGGCACGGTCGGGCTACTGGCCGCAATGATAAAAACCACGGCCTTTTAGTTCGGCCGGGGCCAAACTTTTCATGTATCCAATTTAAGTTTGAGTTGGGCGTACTTACTTGGATGGTAAGGGTGCCTAATCCGTGCCTTGATTCATTGGAGTTTGCTGAGTTCAACGGTGAAGTGGCTCTGTCCGAGGCCTGACTTATGCTGAACTTTGTCAATTTAGAAAGCAAAGGTGCATAGCCTGAGTCTTGGTTCGACCATAGTCAAACTCATTGTTGAAGGCGCATAGCCCGAGTCCCAGTTCCACAATCGTTGAACTTGTCTATTTTGAAGGCAAAGGTGTATAGCTTGAGTCTTGGTTCAATTGTAGTCAAACTTATTGGTGAAGGCGCATAGCCTGAGTTCGAGTTCAAGGTTTTGAACTTGTCTACTTTAAAGGAGAGAAGGTGCATAGCCTAAGTCTTGGTTCAACTGTTGTTGAACTCTTTTATTTTGAAGGCGAATACGCATAACCTGAATCTTGGTTCGACCATAATCGAACTTATTGGTGAAGGTGCATAGCCTGAGTCCCAGTTCAACTGTTGTTGAACTCATTTATTTTGAAGGCGAAGGCGTAGAGCCTGAATCTTGGTTCGACTATAGTCAAACTTAATGGTGAAGGTGCATAGCTTGAGTCCCAGTTCAACTCTTGTTGAACTTATTTGCGAAGGTGCATAGCTTGAGTAACAGTTCAACTCTCTTGGTTCGATCATTGGTGAAGGCGCATAGCCTGAGTCCCAGTTCAACTATTGTTGAACTTATCAATTTTGAAGGCGAAGACGCATAGCGTGAGTCCCAGTTCAACTGTTGTTTAACTCGTTTATTTTGAATGCGAAGGTGCATAGCCTGAATCTTGGTTCGACCGAAGTCGAAATTATTGGTGGAGGCAGATAGCCTGTGTCCCAGTTCAATTGTTGTTTAACTTGTCTATTTTGAAGGGGAAGGCGTAGAGCTAGAATTTTGGTTCGACTGTAGTCGAACATATTGGTGAAGGCGCATGGCCTGAGTCCCAGTTCAACTGTTGTTGAACTCGTCTATTTTGAAGGTGAAGGCGCATAGCCTGATTCCCAGTTCAACTGTTGGTGAACTCGTCTATTTTGAAGGCTAAGGCGCATAGCCGGAATCTTGGTTCGATCATAGTCGAACTTATTTGTGAAGGCGCCTAGCCTGAGTCCCAGTTCAACTATTGTTAAACTTGTGTATTTTGAAGGCAAAGGCTCATAGCCTGAGTCCCAATTCAACTGTTGTTGAACTCGTCTATTTTAAAGGCGAAGGTGCATAGCCTGGATCTTGCTTCGACCATAGTCAAATTTGCTCAATTAGAGGCGAGTATCGGCTTGAGATACCTCCATGCCTATTTCTGGACGGAGCCCGCACCGGGGGTGGGGGAGATACCTTACAGAAATCCTCCCTTATGAGGGGCTTCTTCTGCTCGTTTACACTATCCGATATCGAAGAGAAAGAGGACTTGGATCTTGATTTAAGATCTTCGAGTTCCCCTAACCTGATGTGACGCTTCGGCTTGTTCGAGCTGGGTAGTTCTCTTTTTTTTGGTGCAAGGAGGAACTACACAATTTTGCTAGGAAATCCCCACAGAGGGTACCAAATTGTTTGCTCAAAAGTTATCACACTCCTTATGAATACAAAACCATATATATGTATTACGGGCCTATCATAGCTAATCATAATAAAACATGGACCAACACATAGAAATGATAAATAATGCTCGAGATTACAAGAAGAAGTATTGACAACTTTATTGATAATATCGTTTTGGTCTGCCTCTCCATGAATAGGTTCAGAGTCTTACAATCATATCTTATCTTCCCATGAGATCGATATTGCATGTTTGTTCTCTCTCTCTCTCTCTCTCTCTCTCTCTCTCTCTCTCTCTCTCTTTCAAGAATACTAATCTAGAAGAAGACCTTTGTAGGATGTCACGACCCAAACCCCGATCGTGATGGCACCTAACATATTGCTAGGCAAGCCCGACCATTTGCAGATAACCAGTTCAATTATTAAATTAAGGATGTTCCATTTAAAGTCAAATGGCATGTTTTAACAGTAATAACAAGTGAGGAATATGAAACAATTGAAATATAGCCCAATAGATCTGGTGACAAGTCTGAGCCTCTATCAATAGAATAAAGTCTATACAACCAAGTCTTGAGCAGGAAATAGATACTAGAAAGGAGAGATCGGGTCCGGCGGACGTCGACAGCAACCTCGATGTCTCCGCAAAAGCTGGGACGATAGTAATGTATAGCTCAACTGCCCTCCTGGATCCCTGTATCTGCACACAAGGTATAGGGAGTAGAGTGAGTACTTCCAACTCAGTGAGTAGTAACTATAAATAACTACTGAAAGTAAGAACACCTGTAAGAACACTAACTAGTTCTAAGGACAACAGTACAGGTAAATCATCTATAAAGTGGAAAGTCCAGTTTCAGTCTGCTACTGTCTCACACTGATCCAACACTACTATGGCGCGCAGCCCGATCCTTATTAATACTGATGCGGCGTGCAGACCGATCCAATATATATATATATATATATATATATATATATATATATATATGCTACGGTGTGCATCCCGATACAATATAATAGATATAATGTTGCGGCGTGCAACCCGATCCAATAATGTATAACTGCGCTCACTAGGGGTGTGTGCAGACTCCGGAGGGGCTCCTTCGGCCCAAGCGCTATAATATTGCGGCGAGCAGTCCGATCCACATATATATCACTGCGGCGTTTTCTGTGGATTCATATATATATATATATATATATATATATATATATATATATATATCACCGCATTGTGTTGGCTGATCTATACATACATACATACATATATATAGAAAATACTATAGTGTGCAGTCTGATCCGATACATGTATATATATATACTGTTGCGGTGTGCAGCCCCATCCTGTATATATATCAATAACTCACCATGGGTCCTCGACCGCTCTCAGTCAATATAAACTTGGCCTCTCTGGCCCACTCAACTAGATCAGGGTATTCAACCCTAGGTATTCTCCTTTAGAGTACATTTCTAATACCGGTTCATGTTATGCTATACAACTAAGAGTACGACTGAGAGTTTGTGTTCAGTAGATATAGGGGTCATTAAGCTCCAGAGGCTTCCCTAAGATTCTACAAATCGGCACAGGGCCCCAAACATGGAAACTAGCCCAGTCACAGTCAATATACACAGTAAACCATCAATTGGGGTGGACTAAGTCCCAATCCCCAGTCACAATATCACCACTCTCATCACATGACGCGTGTTTCATCTCAACATAGCACTGTATAGTGCAAATACGTGGTTTCAAACCCTCAATATATCATACATTACTACCACTCACCTCGAACCGGCCAAAGACCTAGCTCGCCATGCGCTTTCCTTGCAAACCGACCTCCTCAGGTACCAAATCTGATTAAAACCAATAATAATACATCAAAATAGGCTAATGAATCCCAACCCAATTGAAAGATCTTGAAAAACACCCAAAAACACGAAGTTCCCAAAACCTGAGCCCCGGGTCCGCTTCTCCAAAAATTATGAAATTCATATTTTCAGAATGCTCATCTCGCCAGGAGTCCGTGCATATAAAATTTATCAAAATCGGACTTCAAATGAGCCTCCAAATGATGATTTTACATAGCAAAAATCCAAGCCCTAACTTCCTCAAATTATACCCAAATTCATAGAATTGATGGTAGATTCTTTGATAAAATGATGTATTAGTTCCACGAGACTTACTGCCAATCAATTCCCAATGAAATCCTCTTCAAATTCTACCAATTGGCTCTCACGGTGCTCAATAATGGAGAAAAAATGTGAAGGCTTCGCGACTGATTTGTTTCGTAAAACCCTTCTGTCCAGGTACACTTTACCCTATGCGAACGTGACTCTGTTCACGCGTTTGCGATGAACAAATACGGCTCTAGGCTATTTACTCTATGCGAATGCATACACACTGACATGATCACGATGATCAATTTCTTCCACTCTACGCGAACGCGGTTCACTGATATCCTAAGCCGACACGTTCGCATCACCTCATTTGCGAACGCGAATGCAAAAATCCCCAGCCTCACCAGATTACACTACGCGTTCGCGTGACCCTCATCGCGAACGCGATAAACAAAAACCTGCTGCAATTATGACAACCAACCTGGTCTCTCACTTTCCCAAAAATGACTCGTTGGACCCCCAGATTCACCCCGAGGCCCCCGGAACCTCAACGAAAACCACCAACCTACTCCAAAATACGATACGAACTTGTTCCAATCATAAAAACATATCCTTAGACACAAAAATCATCAAATTAAGGCAGATTCAAGCCTAAGTTTCAACTAAACTTCCAAAACAAACATCTAATCAAAAACCCGACCAAATGATGTCCGATTTACCTGAAAATTTGAAGACATATCCAAAATCACCTAACGAAGTGTCACGACCCAAACCGATGGGCCGCGACGTGCACCCGGTACCTTACTTAACCGAGTACCAACGTAACATATCTTTCTTATTATACTATTATAAGTAAATAAGCCAGAAAACCCGCCCTTAGATAACATGAATAAAACATAAGGGAATACTTAACATATGATGACCCAACATAATATACAAACTTATACATATGACACACGGGCCTATAAGGCCGACATGACCATTTGTAAACTCAAAATATAGGCTGACAAGGCCATACAAGTATCCATACACCTGACATCTGTCTACAAGCCTCTAAGAGTACATAAAATCATAATGGTCGGGGCAGGGCCCCGCTATACCAACCAATACATATCTTAAGCATACTGACCAAATAGGCAACTCCGGAGCAAGTGGAGTGCACCAACACCTTCGCTGAGCTGATAGCCTAATAGGAGGACAATCAACCTATCAATCGGGACCTGCGCGCATGAAACACAGCGTCCCTAGGCAAAAGGGACGTCAGTACGAATAATGTATCGAGTATGTAAGGCAAGAAAGCATAAAAAAGAATAGTAATATAAAGGGAGATGGAGGAAATACAACCTGGAACATCTGAGTGCCTCTGGGGGCTACTGACATTAAATACATAATACATATATATACATATACCTTAAAAATATTTACCTCTGGGGGCATCATCATCATCATATCGTACCCGGCCTCAAAGAGGACTAGGTAAAAACGTACTCGGCCATTATAAGGCTCGGTAGAATCGTACCCGGCCACGTGGAGCTCGGTAAAACCCAACTGATTAGTGGTTGCACAATAGGTGCCGTACCCGGCCGACTATAGCGCGGCTCGGTAGAGTAAAATAGATACATATATATAATGCATGCTCGACTCATGGAATCACGTTCTAAACCTTTCGGAGTGACGTAAGAACATTATGGACATATAATATGAACTTCACTAGGACTTATGGATCATACATACTTTCTTAGAATAACTTTGTACGGAAAGAATAACATGGACAACCTTAGTTGCTAGGAGTAGATTCATTATGAAATAGTATATTTATTTCACATTAGATCATGCCAAAAGAAGGAAGTAAATGCCTTAACATACCTTAACCATGGTGAGTCCTTAATACCTCTCAAGCAACTCTTCAAACAACTCAACTCAATCTACCATGGCATAAAGAGATTCAAAATCAGTGTTGAGCAAAGGCTAAGTCTGAAACTTAAGCTAGTAGCTCGTCTACGTAAATCCGGGCAGCATCTCCCTTGTAACAAGGGCCTCCTCCAATACCATATACCAACAACAACAAAAGCCATGGAAGTCCAGCAACCTATAAATATCAATAACAAGACACCATATAATAACAACAAGTCACAACTACTTCACGAAGAGCGGCAAGCTCCGGTTGGAATCCGTATAACCCATATCACCCCTTATAGACTTCTTACATTAATTTAAAACTATCATTAACGTGATTATGAAGTCATTCATCAATGATTTCATCCTTATACCAAATATTTATAACAAAGAAAACAATCCTCAACTCCAACTATCTTCAATTAGTAACTTTATTCACTAGTTCATGTCTACTCTATTCATTTAACTTAATCAACATCAAGATAACCTTAAGCACATGAAAGAACACAATAAACATACTTGCTAAAGCAACTTCAAGTCGAAATCCAAGTTATAAACAGCTTACAACAACCCTCAATGGCAATACAACACCATAGAAGTGACTTAAGTTAATCCAAGTATTATCTTGTAATTTAACATCCTAAAAACTTAACCAACATACAAGAAAGCTTAAGCACAATTAGTAGGCTGATATACTCACCTTATCCTGCAGCAACAACTTGGAATTTCATCCAAATACAGCCCATAACAATCTTCAATGACAACATAACCTCAAAGAGGTGTTGTTCTTCACTAGAACTATGTTTTGATGTTGAAATATGGTGTAATCACTTTGGAATAACTTCAAACCCTTGTGTAATCTGTTTATAAGGGTTAGGAGAAGGTTGGAGACGAAGTTGAGTTGAAAATAAGTGAAAAATAGGCGTCCAAATCGTTTAATAATTGAAGTAGGTCAACCACCGCCTAAGTGGGTCCCATTGGGAGCTGCTTGCGCGGTCTCGCGAAAATATGAATATCTTTCTACTCCGATGTCGTATTGACGAACGGTTTAATGCGTTGAAAACTAGACTCGTAGATCTTCAATTTGATATGTAGATCATCCATTTATTCAAAGTATATTTGGATAAAAGTGCATCTACATTTGGCCTAAATTTCGGCATATTATGAATGCAACTTGTGATGGCCTTTGCTAACTTTTGTTCCATAACTCGTTTGACTTAAACAAAATAACACACGACTATCATACGACTACAATAACTCATAACTTAACCTCCTCATCATGTTAATCGCCCTAGTCTCACACCAAAATAATATGTTATAATATTCAAAACTTGTCGATTTTCGACGGAACTTATTTTCTTCAATTTGTTTAGCGACTAAGCTTTCCAACCCTTTTGGTACTTGTCATTCATGATCTTAAGTATTTGTAACCTCCAAAGTAACATGATTAACTTACTTTATTTGCTTTCAAATATAATCTCATTTATGAGCTTACATCAATTGACTTACGACATACTCTCATGTATGAAAACTTGGGGTGTAACATCATTCCCCCCTTTGGAACATTCGTCCTCGAATGTTGACTAATGCATTTATCAATATCATAACCTTTAGCTCTGATGAATACTTGAATATTTTCCTTGACATATAGGAAACTATTTTGTAAGTAATTCCAAAGGCCAGGGTATTCCCCCCTTTAGGCCTCTTTCTCACACCACAACCTGTGGTCGGAATTCTTTTAATCTTGTAAATGCTTCTGTCATGGATCATGTACAACCGTGTATTTGTATGTGTGTCTATGCAACACTTCTCTCCTTTTTCCTCTTGGTTTTTAGCCAATCTCTAGACCTCACTTTGTGGACATATACAGAACTATGACAAGTTGTCACTCTAGGCATCTATAGTTGTACTAAAGTTCTTCGCTTGGTACTTTGTCGAACTTACGACTATTGCTATAACTTGCTTCATATCCTCAGGTTTTTATGCTTATGGTTTTACTATATCTAGGTAGGTCATACTATATCCTAACTCTTACTTCGTTTTAGCTCCGGGTTATTCATTCGCTGCTTGTCCTATATGTATAAATCTAAGTCCTTTAATGCATCCTCATTAATGTAAATATTAATAATGACAGTCTAATCTTAACTCATACTTTGTGAATTTTGTCCATCCATTGTTGATTCATATCAATTTTGATCGGTAATCCACCCCTGATAACTTAACCTTTTTATGTAATATTGGTGCTAGGATTCATATTTTATTAGGGGATATCTTAATGATCATATTGATCCATCTGGGGCGATAACTGCTTTCATAACCGTATCTCACGGTATCCCAATGTGATTTACCTTGCGTGGATATTTTAATTCTGTCCAATTCATGAGACCCATTTCTTTTATTTGTCAGATCATTACTCAATTGAAGGCTCATGGTACCAGTTATCACCTTAGCCTTTCATGGGCATTATGAAATATCCATGATACAATCTTCTAACAATTTAATCCTTTGTTTATGCCCTGGGTTCAATTCTTTATTTCAACTTATACCGGAGTCTTCTATGGCTGTATGATTGTTAATAGATATGCTGCCTGGATAATGTTCCAAAATCTTGAGTGTAATAATTCTTTCTTTCCATATTAGCTTTCTTTCAATGTAAGCTATTTCGTTTCCATGTTTTTCCGCCTCCTTGTTCCATCCATACTTAGCTTATATTAGTGCCCACACTTGCCAAAGTTTTTATACTACTCATGATTTTGAATATTACTTTTAACTCTTATTTCCCGTTCATTAGCCATGGTAGGTGCCACTTTCCTTTAGAATTCTTACAATGTTGTTGCGAGATTATTGTTACACTACTATTTCATCTTTAGGTCGTTGTGCTTAGGTTGGAGCCTTCTTTCTTATCTCCTCGGCTAGTCTTTCATTATAGTACTTAGGGATAACCTTTGACTCTCGTAAAGTTGTGACCTTATTACGGACCTTTTTTATGTCCTTACTTTCCTATAATCATCTGTAGTTGCTTGCTTTCATGCCCCTGTGCTTGTATGGTTGCTTTTGAACTGATATTTTGACTGCCTTTCCAGTAGCTCTTTCTTTTATCCCCAAAACACTCATATGGTACCTTTAACTACCTCGACTTCATACGGTACCTTTAACTACATATATTCTCCGAAACTGAATTCTCCATGTTGGGTTCTACTATGTTTATCTTACACGATCTGATGATTCGTCTATAACCTCCTATTTTGCCATAATTGAGATCTTCCTGACCAATTACTAACTACTCGTTAGCCCATTCTCATATCAATATTCCTCGTATTCTTTCTTAGGTTAATTACTTTGTTTTAACTTATGTCTCGCACTGGCTCCTTATTTATTAATAACAGCTCGAGCAGGAACCTTTACTTCCTCTCCTTGATGTCGTGCTTGTAGAATATTCTTGAATGGTAGCGTATCTATATGATTTGGATAAGTGCCATCTCATTCCACTTTTATTTATCTCAATTCTTCCTTTACCATTTCATAGTTACTAGAACCATTTAATTCTGACTTAATGCCATATCACTCCATATTCCCCCTTTATGGGTGTACTAAAAGCTGAAGCCACGAGGATCTACCTATAGATGTTTTACCTCTTCATCTTTGGCGTTGTTTCTCATCAATGATCCTTACTTCCCTTGCAGCAATTCTGCTATACCAAGGATGAAAAATTACCTACTCGCGAGGGTGACACTTAGCGTAACTGGAACATACAGTCTCTTAAGGTTAACTTTGCTCACATTGCTTATTCTAGGAAGCGTCTCCATAATGACTATTCTCTGCATTCATCGTGAATCTTCTTCTGTGGTCCATTTTATAACCGCTGGAATGAAATCTGAAATTCCCATGATGTCGAGTACTTTCCAATCATTCAGTCCCTAATTCATATTTAGATTATCGTATTTAATAGTCCATACTGATTTTTGTTACTCTAGGGATTAACTCTCCCCTCGGGTAGTCGCATTGGCGTCACGAACTTATTTCTCAAAATGAGGATATAACCTTATGGCCTATACTCTTTTGTTGTCTCAAGGTTTGTCACCTCTTGTATTTCCTTTCACTTGACTATAAACTCTATAATATTGTCATTTTTTTTCTACTGTTGTCATTCATGTATTAGCTCTTACTCATAATGCTTCATTAACTCTCTTCTTATTTTCTTGCTAACATTTCTGTCAGTCACTTTACTTTGAACACTTGAACAAAACATTCTTTTGCCTTTAGCTTCCATTTGCTCCATCCAGTGGCTCTTCAGGTTGCTGAATGCTCTCGCTTTAATAGGAACACGAGCCACACTAAGGTAATATGTATCAATTCAAGACTTATGGTGCATGTCTTTGTCGTACTCAAATCTGGCTACACTATTTTAAAGTGTACCATCTGGGTGTCTCACAAGGAGATCTATTAGCACATTTGCAATATCCTTCAGAAATGTCAACTGACACAAACAATTCTGCCATCCTATCTTCTTATACTACTTATATTAACCCCCATAGGGCATATCTTGAATGGGTGCGAGCAATTGTATATACCTCTGCTACTATTGAATATAACTCAAAAAGCTTATGTTCCTCTGCCTCAATTATAAACACTGTTAACCATCATTAATTGGGCGCCTCGTACCCTTCTTTATCTTGTTTCTTTTTCTTATTAAAACTTGTAGTTTTTAATCTCTCATTGTATTTCACCATAAAGGTGGGTAGGCATTCTTGGCTTAAGGATCCTTATCAAGAGGCTTACACCTTTCACTACACCCATGATCTGCTGAAGACCTCAAATTTACTTATCGTAAGCATTATACAAAATCCAGTTCCTTTGATTCAGCTCTCCCACAACTATATTTCTTTCCAATCCTTCTTTCAGGATGTACGTACCGTCTTATTACGAATAACAAAAAAAAATTCGGATATGAATTCTTATAAGTGGGCTCTACCACACGATCTAGAGTAAGAAGAAAGAGTGACAATCCTAAATGCCCTGTAGCCTCCTGCTTATAAGTGTGGTGCACGACACACCCATAAACAAGACTCTACTAGACACGGCTTGTAGACCCCCTAGGACAGAACTGCTCTGATACCACTTTTGTCGCGACCCAAACCGATGGGCCGCGACGGGCACCCGGTACCTTACTTAACCGAGTACCAACGTAACATATCTTTCTTATTATACTATTATGAGTAAATAAGCCAGAAAACCCGCCATGAGATAACAAGAATAAAACATAAGGGAATACTTAACATATGATGACCCAACATAATATACAAACTTATACATATGACACACGGGCCTATAAGGCCGACATGACCATTTGTAAACTCAAAATATAGGCCGACAAGGCCATACAAGTATCCATACACCTGACATCTGTCTACAAGCCTCTAAGAGTACATAAAATCAAAAAGGTCGGGGCGGGGCCCCACTATACCAACCAATACATATCTTAAGCATACTGACCAAATAGGCAACTCCGGAGCAAGTGGAGTGCACCAACACCTTCGCTGAGCTGATAGCCTAATAGGAGGACAATCAACCTATCAATCGGGACCTGCGGGCATGAAACACAGCGTCCCCAGGCAAAAGGGACGTCAGTATGAATAATGTACCGAGTATGTAAGGCAAGAAAGCATAAACAAGAATAGTAATGTAAAGGGAGATGGAGGAAATACAACCTGGAACATCTTAATGCCTCTGGGGGCTACTTACATTAAATACATAATACATATATATACATATACCTTAAAAAATATTTGCCTCTGGGGGCATCATCATCATCATATCGTACCCGGCCTCAAAGAGGACTCGGTAAAAACGTACCCGGCCATTATAAGGCTCGGTAGAATCGTACCCGGCCACGTGGAGCTCGGTAAAACCCAACTGATCAGTGGTTGCACAATAGGTGCCGTACCCGGCCGACTATAGCGCGACTCGGTAGAGTAAAATAGATACATATATATAATGCATGCTCGACTCATGGAATCACGTTCTAAACCTTTCGGAGTGACGAAAGAACATTATGGACATATAATATGAACTTCACTAGGACTTATGGATCATGCATACTTTCTTAGAATAAGTTTGTACGGAAAGAATAACATGGACAACCTTAGTTGCTAGGAGTAAATTCATTATGAAATAGCATATTCATTTCACATTAGATCATGCCAAAAAAAGGAAGTAAATGCCTTAACATACCTTAACCATGGTGAGTTCTTAATACCTCTCAAGCAACTCTTCAAACAACTCAACTCAATCTACCATGGCATAAAGAGATTCAAAATCAGTGTTGAGCAAAGGCTAAGTCTGAAACTTAAGCTAGTAGCTCGTCTACGTAAATCCGGGCAGCATCTCCCTTGTAACAAGGGCCTCCTCCAATACCATATACCAACAACAACAAAAGCCATGGAAGTCCAGCAACCTATAAATATCAATAATAAGACATCATATAATAACAACAAGTCACAACTACTTCACGAAGAGCGGCAAGCTCCGGTTGGAATCCGTATAACCCATATCACCCCTTATAGACTTCTTACATTAATTTAAAACTATCATTAACGTGATTATGAAGTCATTCATCAATGATTTCATCCTTATACCAAATATTTATAACAAAGGAAACAATCCTCAACTCCAACTATCTTCAATTAGTAGCTTTATTCACTAGTTCATGTCTACTCTATCCATTTAACTTAATCAACATCAAGATAACCTTAAGCACATGAAAGAACACAATACACATACTTGCTAAGCAACTTCAAGTCGAAATCCAAGTTATAACCAGCTTACAACAACCCTCAATGGCAATACAACACCATAGAAGTGACTTAAGCTAATCCAAGTATTATCTTGTAATTTAACATCCTAAAAACTTAACCAACATACAAGAAAGCTTATGCACAATTAGTAGGCTGATATACTCACCTTATACAGCAGCAACAACTTGGAATTTCATCCAAATACAGCCCATAACCATCCTGAATGACAACATAACCTCAAAGAGGTGTTGTTCTTCACTAGAACTATGTTTTGATGTTGAAATATGGTGTAATCACTTTGGAATCACTTCAAACCCTTGTGGGATCTGTTTATAAGGTTTAGGAGAAGGTTGGAGACGAAGTTGAGTTGAAAATAAGTGAAAAATAGGCGTACAAATCGTTTAATAATTGAAGTAGGTCAACCACCGCCTAAGTGGGTCCCATTGGGAGCTGCTTGCGCGGTCTCGCAAAAACATGAATATCTTTCTGCTTCGATGTCGTATTGACGAACGGTTTAATGCGTTGAAAACTAGACTCGTAGATCTTCAATTTGATATGTAGATCATCCATTTATTCCAAGTATATTTGGAGAAAAGTGCATCTACATTTGGCCTAAATTTTAGCATATTATGAATGCAACTTGTGATGGCCTTTGCTAACTTTTGTTCCATAACTCGTTTGACTTAAACAAAATAACACACGACTATCATACGACTACAATAACTCATAACGTAACCTCCTCATCATGTTAATCACCCTAGTCTCACACCAAAAGAATATTTTATAACATTCAAAACTTGTCGATTTTCGACGGAACTTATTTTCTTCAATTTGTTTAGCGACTAAGATTTCCAGCCCTTTTGGTACTTGTCATTCATGATCTTAAGTATTTGTAACCTCCAAAGTAACATGATTAACTTACTTTATTTGCTTTCAAATATAATCTCATTTATGAGCTTACATCAATTGACTTACGACATACTCTCACGTATGAAAACTTGGGGTGTAACACGAAGCTACTGCAACTGTTAGAATTCTATTCCGACTCCCAGATAAATATCTCACCTATCGACCGGATTTCGCCAAAAACTTCAACTTCGCCAATTCAAGCCTATTTCTACACCAGACCTCCAAATTTAATTCTGATCGCTCTCCTATGCCACAAATGATCCCACGAAGCTAACCGAACCATCAGAATACGATTTTGAGCCCTCTAGCTCACAAGTCAACATCAGGTTGAATTTTCAAAACTATTCCTTCATCAAAGAGACTATTTGTCCCATTTCCTACCAAACTCAATCCGATTTGACTCAAAATCACCAAATACATATAATGAAACATGAATAAGAATATTACGGGGAAAACAAGGTGGTAACCACATGGCCACGGACCGGGTCATCACATTCTCCCCAACTAAAACAAAAATTCATCCTCGAGCCGGTCAAGAAAATACCCGGGGTCTCAAATAAGTGGGGATATCTACTCCACATCTCCTGCTCGGTCTCCCACGTAGCCTCCTCCACGGGATGGCCTCTCCACTATACCTTTATTGAAGCAATATCCTTGGACCTAAACTTCTGAACATGTCGACCCAAAATAGCCACCCACTCCATATCATAATATTGATCACTATCAAGCTGAATCATTCTGAAGTCCAATAGATGAGACGGATCCCTGTCATACTTTCGAAGCATAAACACATGGAATATGGATGCACACTGGACAAGCTAGGTGGAAAAGCTAGCTCATATGCCACCTCCCCAATCCTCCTAAGTATCTCAAAATGGCCAATGAACCTGGGACTCACCTTCCCTTTCTTCCTGAACCGCATAACACCCTTCATGGGTGAAACATTCAACAAAACTCTCTCGCCAACCATGAAAGACACATCTCGAACCTTCTGGTCCACATTACTCTACTAGCATGACTGAGCTGTGCGAAACCTCTCCTAGATCAACTTCACTCTCTCCAAGGCATCCCGAACTAACTCAATCCCTATCAATCAAGTCAAACCAACCTACAGGAGATCTACACCGCCTACCATACAATGCCTCATACGGGTCCATCTGAATACTCGATTGATAACTGTTGTTGTAGGAAAACTCTGCAAACAGTAAAAACTCATCCCATGAACCTCCAAAATCGATCACAGAGGCACAAAACATATCCTCTAGGATCTAAATAGTGCGCTCAGACTATCCATCTGTCTGAGGATGAAATGTTGTGCTTAACTTTACCTGCGTACCTAGCTCCTGCTGAAATGGTCTCCAGAACTGAGAAGTGGACTAGGTACCTCTATCTGATATAATAGTCAATGAAACCCCATGTAATCTGACAATCTCCCGAATGAAGATCCCTGCTAACCGCTCCGATGAATAAGTAGTACATACTAGAATGAAGTGTGCAGATTTGGTCAGCCGATCAACAATCACCCACACTGAATCAAACTTCCTCGAACTCCGTGGGAGACCACTCACGAAATCCATAGTAATCCGCTCCCATTTCCACTCAGGTATAACTATACGCTGAAGAACACCTCCCGGTCTCTGATGCTCATACTTGACCTGCTGGCAGTTGAGACATCTGGCTACATGACTACCAATATCCTTCTTCATCTTTCTCTACTAGTAATGCTATCTCAAGTTCTGGTACATCTTCGCGGCACCCGAATGAATGGAGTACCGCGAGCTATGATCCTCCACTAATATCAACTCTCGAAGGCCATTTACATTGGGCACATTCGATCTGGCCCTGCATCCTCAGAACACCAACACTATCAATAGACACGTCCCTGGAATCATTGTGTAGAACTTTATCCTTAAGGACAAGCAAATGTGGATCATCATACTGATGCTCTCTGATGCGATCATATAAAGAGGACCGAGAAACCACACAAGCCAACACCCGACTCGGATTAGAAATATGCAATCTCATTAGCTGATTGGCCAACGCCTGAACATCACATACAAAGGGCTCTCCCCAACTAGAATATAAGCCAAGCTGCCCATACTAACCGCTTTTCGGCTCAAAGCATCTACCACAACATTGGCCTTCCCCGAATGATACAATATGGTAATGTCATAATCCTTAAGCAACTCAAGCCACCTCCGCTATCTCAAATTAAGATCTTTCTATTTGAACAGATGTTTAAGGCTGCGATGATTAGTATACACCTCACAATAAACACCATACAAGTAATGTCTCCAAATCTTTAGAGCGTGAACTATGGCTGCTAACTCCATATCGTGCACAGGGTAGTTCTTCTCATGGGGCTTCAACTGGCGAGAAGTATAAGCAATAACCCTACCCTCCTACATCAACACACATCCAATTCCAACTCACGAGGCATCATAATACACAGTATAAGAATCTGAAGCTGACGAAAATATCAAAACTGGCACCGTGGTCAATGCTATCTTAAGCTTCTAAAAGCTCGCCTCACACTCCTCGGACCACACAAATGGATAACCCTTCTGAGTCAACTTAGTCAAGGTTAAAGCAATAGAATACAATCCTTGAACAAATCGGCGATAATATCCTGCCAATCCCAGGAAACTATGAATCTCAGTGGTTGAGGTCGGTCTAGGCCAACTCTACACCGCCTCTATCTTTTTCAGATCCACCTGTATCCCATCAGTGGACACCACATGTCCCAAAAAAGCCACAGACTCGAGCCAAAACTCACACTTGGAGACCTTGGCATAAAGCATCTCCTCACGTAACCTCTGTAATACAACTCTCAGATGCTGAGCATGCTCCTCATGGCTACGAGAGTACAATAGGATGTCATCAATCAACATGATCATGAAGGAGTCCAAATACGGCCGGAACACACTATTCATCAAATGCATGAACGCTGCTAGGGCATTGGTCATCCCAAAAGACATCACTAGAAACTCATAGTGCCCTTATCTCGTCCTGAAGGCTGTCTTCATAATTTCAGAATCTCTAATCTTCATTTGGTGATAGCCTGAATGAAGATCAATTTTCGAGAATACCCTCACTCCTTGGAAGTGATTAAATAAATCATCAATGCATGGCAGAGGATATTTGTTCTTCACTATTACGTTGTTCAGCTGCCTGTGATCAATATACATCCTCATTGAGCTATCCTTCTTCTTGACAAAAAAGACCGGTGCACCCTACGATGACACACTCGGCCGAATGAACCCCTTATCTTGGAGTTCCTGAAGCTGCTCCTTCAATTCCTTCAACTCAGCTGGTGCTATACGATAAGGAGGAATAGAAATAGGCTGAGTGACTAGCACCAAATCAATCCCAAAGTCAATATCCCTGTCCGGCGGCATGCCTGACAGGTCTGAGGGAAACACATCAGAAAAAACCCTCACAACGGGAAAAAATAAATACTGGGAGTATGAACTCCAATGCCCCGCATAAATGCCAAATACGATAGACATTCCTTCCCAACCATCTATTAGGCCTTTAGGAAAAAAATTACCCTACTGGGTACATAATCAGTCATGCGTGACCACTCGATCCTCGAAATACCCGGTATAGCCAATATGACTGTTTTGGCATGACATACTAGAATAGCGTGACACAAAGATAGCCAGTCGATGCCTAAAATAACATCAAAATCCATTATGCTCAACAACAGCAAGTCTATTCGGGTCTGACCCCTAATAGTAACAAGACATGACAGGTACACATGGTCCACAACATTGGTATCGCCTATCGGGGTAGATACATGCACAGGCAACGCAAGACACCATCAGGTCGTGCCCAAATGAGGAGCAAAATATGAAGATACAAAGGAATAAATGCAACTAGAATCGAACAAAACTGAGGCATCTCTGTGGCAGACTGAAATAATACCTTGTAATAACAGCGTCTGAATCAACCGCATCTAAATTGCCCTGAAGAGCATAGCAATGAGCCTGACCACCTGATCGGCCTCCCCCTCAAGGTCGACCTTTGGATCCCTGACCCTCACCCCAAGCTAGTGGGGTAGGTGCTGAAGTAGATGGACCAGAAGATGAAGGTTGTCTCCTCTGCTAAGATGGCCTAGATATAAGGCGGAGAAACTTTCTCCGAATATGCCCAAACTTCCCACACTCAAAGTAACTCCCAGGTGTTGGGGGCTGGGAATGAAGGGAACCCCTCGCACCGGAGTGGCTAGCTGAAGAACTCGATCGAGATGAACCCTAAACAGATGGAGCCTAAGATGAACTCTGCACTGCTAGGGCACTGAGAGATGGCTGGCCCTGATGAGAGCCCTGATGACCTCAGCTAGAACATGACCCATGAAACACTGAGCGAGCTGGCTGTTAAGATCTAAAAGAACGACCTCGGCTCTGCTGACCCAAGCGTCTAGACAGAGCACCGCTGAAACTACCTGATCCCTGAGGCCTCTTGGCCTCCCCCTCCTATCGCTCTCGGTGACGGTCTGTCTCAATGTCGTGAGCTATATCCACTGCATCCTCAAATGAATGACTCAGGACCCTCTCTCGGGTGATCAAGACACGAATATGATAAATAAGTCTATCCACAAAGCTCTTGATCCTCTCCTAATTAGTAGGACCCATCGATAGTGCATATATAGCTAACTCTATAAACCTCAGCGCATACTCTGACATTATCATATCCCACTGACGGAGCCACTCAAACTACATGCGTAACTCTTCCATCTGAGATCGGGGTATCCACTTCTCCAGAAAAATAGTGGAGAACTCCTGCCACGTCAATGGTGCCACATGTACTAGCCTACAATGCTCATAAGCCTCCCACCATGTGAACTAGAAAGTAGTATCCGATACACCACTCAACTCAAGAATCCCTCCTGTACAGAGCATACGATGGCACTTGTCGAGAAAGCGCTAGGCATCCTTGCCCAGAGTACCACTGAATATAGGTGGTAAAAGTCTTCTAAACCTCCCAAGACAACGCTGCTCGTCGTCAGGCATCACAGGGACCCTATCATCCTAAACCTGAATAACCGGCTGAACTGGAGCTACTGGCCGGACTGGTGGTGCCTCAAGTATCTGAAGACCCTGCACTACCTGCTCTAGAGTGCGAGCTGCGGGGTCTGATGACCACCCCCTCTCTGGGATGTAGCTGCTATAGTGGAGGCTGAAATTGCCTGAGCTAGGCCAGTACAAACTATCAAATCTAAGCTAAGGTCTCCTGAAGACCAGAAATCACGATAGGCACAGCTGCTGCCTGAACAGGTTCTGTTGGGACCTCTACAACTGGAGGCTGATCTGGAATGGGGACAACTGGTGGGTCAACTGGTACTGCCCCAGCTGCTCTACCCCTATCACAACCAGGGCCGCGTCCACGGCCTTTAGCAGGTGGCAATGGTGGTCGTCCGCCTTGTCCTGTGGCACGAGTCCTCACCATCTGCGAGAGAATAGACTACAAAAGTTTAGTTTCCGATCAACAAAGTCGCACAACATGAATTTTAAGAATTTGAAGTTTTCCTAAAAGGTTCTGAAGCCTCCCGAGGATAAGCATAGATGTCTCTGTACCAATCAATAAGACACTACTAAATCGGCTCATGACTCATGAGACCTAATAACCTAGGCTTTGATACCAACTTGTCACGACTCAAACCCCGGTCGCGATGGTGCCCAACACATTGCTAGGCAAACCCGACCATTTCTAGATAAACAGTTCAATTATTAAATTAAGGATGTTCCATTTAAAGTCAAATACCATGTTTTCAAAACAATAATAACAAGTGCGGAATATGAAACAACTGAAATATAGCCCAATAGATCTGGTGTCACAAGTTTGAGCCTCTATCAATAGAATAAAGTCTTTACACCAAGTCAAGAGCAAGAATACAACAAATAGATACTAAAAGGGAGAGATTGGGTCCTGCGGACGTCGGCAGCTACCTCAATCTCTCCGCAAAAGCTGTTACGATAGTAATGTATAGCCGAACTACCCTCTTGGATCCCTGTATCTGCACACAAGGTGCAGGGAGCATAGTGAGTACTTCCAACTCAGTGAGTAGTAAAAATAATAACAACTGAAAGTAAGAACACCTGTAAGAACACTAAATAGTTCTAAGGACAACAGTACTGGTAAATCATCTCTAAAGTGGAAAGTCCAGTTTCAGTCTGCTACTATCTCAAACTGATCCAACGTTGTTGCGGCGCGCAGCCCGATCTTTAGTAATACTGCTGGGGCATGCATCTCGATCAAATATATATATATATATATATATATATATATATATATATATATATATATATATATATATATATGCAGTGTGCAGCCCGATCCAATAATGTATAACTGCGCTCATTGGGGATGTGTGCAGACTCGGAGGGGCTCCTTCAGCCCAAGCGCTATAATACTGTGGCGTGCAGTCTGATCCACATATATATCACTATGACGTGCAGTCCGATCTATATATATATATATATATCACTGAGCACGTGCAGTTCGATCCATATGTATATATATATCATATATATATAATACTGCGACGTGCAGTCCGATCCGATACAAGTATATGTATATACTACTACGGCGTGCAGCCCGATCCAGTATATATATAAATACCTCACCATGGGTCCTCGACCCCTCTCAATCAATATAAACTTGGCCTCTCGGGCCCACTCGGCTAGATTAGGGTATTCAAGGGAAAAATTAAAAAATACATTTCTAGTACCGGTTCATGTTATGCTATACAGCTAAGAGTATGACTGAGAGTATGTGTCACGACCCTAGTTCACGAATCGTGAACCTGTTAGGACGGCACCTAGTCTTCGCAACTGGGTAAGCCTAAAACGATGCGGAATATACAATTTCATGAATAGAAGGTAAGATAACAGCGAAATAATGTAAATGAAATGTAATAAGTGCTGCTCGACACATACACTTTGCCAAATACCACTAGGCAACACACTACCAAGACCTGGAAACCCACGGGAAACATAGACTAAGAAAGAGTACAACTGTGGCTCTATACATCAAGAATGTCTATACAACGAAAATACGGGAAATAACTGATATCACTTATAAGAATAGAAGGGGACTCTTCGGATCCGTGGACGTAGCAGATCATACCTCAAGTCTCCTGAAAGTGCTCCTAAATCACCTGAAATGTGCCTGATCTGATGTACCTGGATCTGCACAACAAAAGTGTGCAGAAGAGTAGTATGAGTACACCACGGTGGTACTCAGTAAGTGCCAAGCCTAACCTCGATGGAGTAGTGACGAGGAAGGTCAGGGCGCTACCGAGAGATAGCGACATAATGATAATAATAATATCGAGCAGTTCAATATAAAAATAAGACTGAAATAACAACAACAGAGTAAATACTACAACCATCTACAATTAAGCTAACAAGAGTAACAAACACAACAAAAATACAATTCAACAAGCCCAGGATCTCCGGGAATTGAACTCGGAGTCCCTCTCTATATTCATAAACACAGGATCTCCGGGAATTGAACGAGCAGTCCTTACATCAGTATCTCTGGGTCTCCGGGAATAGAACCCGCAGCCCTCGGATCTCTGGGAATTGAACCCGTTGTCCGTATCTCAATATATCAGGATCTCCGTGAATTGAACTCGCAGTCCGTATCTCAATAGCTCAGGATCTCCGGGAATTGAACCCGTAGTTCGTATCTCAATAACTCTAGGTCTCTGGAAATCGAACTCGTATCCCTTGGATCTCTGGGAATTGAACCCGCAGTCCACAAACACAAAAACAAACACAATTAATGCGAGGAAAAACACAGAGAAGTATGAAATACATAGCTACAATTTACACCAAAACCAGCACCACCAAGTTCCAGGGAAAATCAATTAAGACTAGTAAGGCAATTAGACAGATAATCCTATCTAATCATGCTACCCTAACTCACACTAGATAAATCTCACAATTGAATCAATTAAAAAACAAGGATATCACGATTTGAACAGTTCAAGTAAGGTGGGTTTTCAACAATCTGCGCAAGTACATGCCCGTCACCTCACGTACTAGGCATTTAAATCAACACATAATGTTCTAGGGGAAAAGGTTCCCCCACGCAAGGTTAGACAAGTCACTTAGCTCGATTCCGGAACAAAACCACTAAGAAACAACTCTCTTGCCATGAGTATCCAACTCCGAGTGGCCCGAATCTAGTTAAAACAATTACACAGTGTAAATAACATCGCAAGTAACTAATTACAATGATACAATTACAGCTACGGTGCGAAAGTGGATGAAATGACCAAAATACCCTTGCAATCATCGGCTTGGAATTGAAATATTTTTACATTTTTAGAACCCACGTACTCTCACGAGTCTAACCATATAAAAATCTCCCAAATCGGAGGTCCATTTCCCCCTTAAAACCCAATAGTTTGGTCTCTGGACATTCACCCAATTTCACATTAAAAACTCAAATTAAAAAGTAAATTTAAGAGGGGATTCGTGGAAATTGATCAAAACCGAGTGAGAAACACTTACCCAAATCACCCAGGTGAAAATCCCTTCAAACATCTCCAAGAACCGAGCCCCAGAAGTCAAAATGTGTTAATATGAAGAAACCCTCGAAATTGGGATATAATCTTTCTGCCCAGTCAATTTCTTCATCGCGATCGCTTAGGGAGTATCGCGATCACGTAGAGTAATTTGAGAAGGCCCATAAATTATTCATCGTGAGTGCAATGTTAAGGATGCGAACACGGAAAAAAAGGGACCAGTGCATCACGATTGCGTAAAGATGAATGCGATCGTGATTAACAATTATCTAGGGTCCTGAGATTGCCTTACGCGAACGCGTGACCAATAATGTGATCGTGTAGTGAGGAGTTTTAAACCATCGTGATCGCGTAGGACTTCATGTGATCGCGAAGAAGCAACTGACAAAGCATTGCGATCGCGGGAGCACCATCGAGATTGCGTAGAAGAGTGGCAGAGACAGCAGTTGCAGCAGCTCAGCTGTGCTATTTAACCCAAAATGGTCTGTTTGGACCCCCAGATTCATCCCGAGCCCCCTGAGACCCCAATGAAAACAACCAACCTACTCCAAAATATGATACAAACGTGTTTCAATCATAAAAACACACCTTCAAACACGAAAATCATCAAATCAAAGCTAATTTAAGCATAAGTTTCATCTAAAACTTCCGAAACCTACATGCTATAAGAAACCCGACCAAACGATGTCCGAATGACCTAAAAATTTGAAAACATATCAAAAATCACCTAACGAAGCTACTGCAACTGTCGGAATTCCATTTTGACTCCCGGATCAAAATCTCACCTATCGATCGGATTTCCAAAAATTTCAAACTTCGGTATTTCAAGCCTAATTGAGCTACAGACCTCCAAAATACATTCCGAACATGCTCCCAACCTTTAAATCACCTAACAGAGCTAATGGAACCATCATATTTCCGTTCCGAGGTCATCTTAACACTACTCAGAATATGGGCCATTTTTCAGCTATAAAGCTCTTATTTAGTGACTAAGTGTCCTAAAACACTCCAAATTATAGAACCGAACCTCCCGACAAACTACAATAGCAGAAATGAACTTAGGGGAATAGTTAAATTGGGGATCGGGGCATAAATTTCAAAAACGACCAGCTGGGTCATTACATCTTCCCACACTTAAAAGATTTGTCCGTCCTCGAACGAGCATAGAAAACATACCTGGAGTGGTGAAGAGATAAGGGTACTGGCTGCGCATATCCTGCTCGGTCTCCCAATTCGCCTCCTCGGCCGGCTGACCCCGCCACTTGACCTTTACTGAAGCGATGTTCTTTGACCTTAGCTTCCTGATTTGCCTCTCCAGAATGGCCACTAGCTCCTCAACATAAGACAAATCCTCATCTAGCTTAACAGAAGTGAAATCCAACATATGCGACGGGTCACCATGGTATCTCCGGAGCATAGAGACATGAAATACGGGATGGACTCCGGCTAGACAGGGAGGTAAGGCCAGCTCATAAGCAACCTCCCCAACACGCCTCAAAATCTCAAAAGTGCCAATGAATCTCGAACTCAGCTTCTCTTTCTTCCCAAACCTCATGATGCCCTTTATGGGCTAGACCTGAAGTAGAACTCGTTCGCCAACTATAAAAGCCACATCGCGGACCTTCTTGTCAGTATAACTGTTCTATCTAGATTGGGCTGCACAAAGTCTGTCCTGAATCGCCTTGACCTTGTTCATTGCATCCTCGATCATCTCAGTACCTAGCAGTCTAGCCTTGCCCAACTCGAACCAACCCACGGGAGACTTGCACCTCCTACCATATAGGGCCTCATACAGTGCCATCTGAATACTGGACTGATAGTTGTTGTTATAAGCAAACTCCGCCAGTGGCAAGAATGATCCCATGAACCTCCAAACTCAATCACGCACGCATGGAGCATATCCTCCAAAATCTGAATAGTGTGCTCGGACTGGCCATCCATCTAGGGTGAAACGCTATGGTCAGCTCCACCCGAGTGCCTAACGTATGCTGCACGACTCTCCAGAACCGTGAAGTGAACTGAGTTCCTCTATCTAAAATGATGGAAACTGGAAAACCATGCAGTCAGACTATCTCTGTAGATCTCCGCCAGCCGCTCCGATGAGTAAGTGGTGCACACTGGTATGAAATGGGCGGACTTGGTCAGCCGATCCATAATGACCCAAATGAATCAAACTTCCTCACAGTCCGTGGAAGTCCAGATACATAGTCCATGGTGATGCGCTTCCATTTCCACTCTAGGTCTCAATCTTCTGCATTAACCCACTCGGACGTTGATTCTCATACTTCACCTGCTGGCAGTTGAGGCACCTAAAAACATAGTCAACTATATCCTTCTTCATCCGCCTCTCCCAATAATGCTGCCTCAAGTCCTGATACATCTTTGCGGCACTCGGATGGATGGAATACCGTGAGCTATGGGCCTCAACTAGAATTAGCTCTCGAAGATCATCTACATTGGGCACACAAATACGCCCATGCATCCTCATCACTCCATCATCCTCGATGGTAACATCTCGAGCATCACCACACCGAACTCTATCCTGGAGGACAAGCAAATGAGGCTCGTCGAACTAACACTCGCTGATGTGATCAAATAGAGAAGACCAAGAAACCACACAGGCAAGAACTCGGTTGGACTCCGAAAGATCCAGTCTAACAAACTGTCTAGCTAAAGATTGAACATCCATTGCCATAGGCCTCTCCGAAGCTGGTAGATATGCCAAACTCCCCAAACTCTCCGCCAGGTGACTCAAGGCATCGACAACTACATTGATCTTGCCCGGATGATAGAGAATAGTAATATCATAGTCCTTCAATAGCTCCAACCATCTTCTATGACGCATATTCAGGTCCTTCTGCTTAAGAAAATGTTGTAGGCTCCGATGATCAGTGTAAATCTCAGAAGGAACCCCATACAAATTATGACGCTAAATCTTCAAGGAGTGAACAATGGCAGCGAGCTCAAGATCGTGGACAGGGTAGTTCTTTTCATGTACCTTCAGCTATCGGGACGCGTAGGCAATCACCATACCGTCCTGCATCAATACTACACCGAGTCAAACTCGTGAGGCATCACAATATACCGTATAGGACCCTGAACTAGTAGGCAACATCAAGATAGGGGTCGAAGTCAAAGTTGTCTTAAGCTTTTGAAAGTTCGCCTCACACTCCTCTGTCCATTGAAAAGGGGCACCCTTTTGGGTCAATCTGGTCATAGGTGCTGCGATCGAAGAGAACCCCTCTAAAAAACGATGGTAGTAACCTGTCAGGCCAAGAAAGCTACGAATCTCAGTAGCTGAGGAGGTTCTGGGCCAACTCTGCATGGCCTCCACCTTCCTTGGATCCACTCGAATACCCTCGCTCGACACTACGTGGCTAGAAATGCAACTGAACTTAGCCAAAATTCACACGTAGAGAACTTTGCAAATAATTGCTTCTCTCTCAGAGTCTGAAGCACTATCCTTAGATGCTATTCATACTCTTCCAGACTCCGGGAAGATACCAAAATATCATCAATCAAAACAATCACGAACGAGTCCAGATATGGCCTGAATATACTGTGCATCAAATGCATAAAAGCTGCTGGGGAATTAGTCAGCCCGAAAGACATAACGAGAAACTCGTAGTGGCCATACCGAGTCCTAAAGTCGGTCTTCGGGATATCTGGCTCCCGAATCTTCAGTTGATGATAACCAGAGTGCAAATCAATCTTGGAGAAAACTTGTGCGCCCTGTACCTGGTCAAATAAGTCTCAATACGTGGTAAAGGATACCGTTTCTTCACTGTAACTTTGTTCAACTGACGATAGTCAATACACATGCGCATAGAACCGTCCTTTTTCTTCACAAACAACATAGGAGCACCCCAAGGCGAAACACTAGGTTGAATAAAACCCTTACCCAACAACTCCTGTAACTGATCCTTCAACTCCTTCAACTCAAGATGAGCCATGCGGTACGGAGGAATAGAAATAGGCTGAGTGCCCGGCAATAAGTCCATACCAAAATCAATATCTCTGTCAGGCGGCATGCCCGGGAAATCAGCTAGAAATACATCAGAGAAATCACGTACCACTGGGACGAAATCAATAGAAGGAGGGTCAACACTGACATCCCTCACATAAGCTAGATAAGATGCATACCCCTTCTCAACCATACGCTGAGATTTGAGAAAAGAAATAACACGGCTGGGGGTGTGATCTAGAGTACCACTCAACTCAATACGTGGAATGCCTGGAATAGCCAGTATCACGATCTTGGCCTGACAATCAAGAATAGCATAATGGGGCGACAACCAGTCCATGCCCAGAATAATATTGAAATCAACCATACCGAGCAATAACATATCAGCTCTGGTCTCAAAACCACAAATAGTGACCAAACATGACCGATCCACACGGTCCAAAACTAAAGAATCTCCCACCGGAGTAGAAACATAAATGGGGGCACTCAAATAATCCCGAGGCACACCCAGATGTGAAGCAAAATAAGAGGACACATATGAAAAAGTAGAACCAGGATCGAATAGAATCGATGCCTCTCTGTGACTAACCAAGATAATACCTGGGATGATAGAATCAGAGGCAACAGCTGCAGCGCGATCTGGAATAGCATGAAACCTGGCCTGACCCCTCTCTTGGGTGCGGCTGGGCAGGTGGGGTGGAAGCTCGGGCTGGAACGATGGCATGTGGACCCTGTGGACCATGCTGAGGCTGTAAAGTCTGATGGTGTGCTCCTCTCCTACACATGGGGCACTCCCTGACCAGATGGCGAGTATCCCCACACTCAAAACAAGCTCTGGGAGGATGGGGTGGCTATGACTGACCGTCCTCGCCCCCGCTGGACTGACCCCTGGAGGTACCCCGCGCAGGAGGCGCACTGGAAACTGGGGGAGCATAATAAGGCTCCTGAGGTGCTGGAAAAGCTGGAGTACTACCGGCTGCTGGCAATGTTGAATGAACTAGGCGATCGGAGTAACCCCTGCCAAAACGACCGGCTGCCGAAGTATGGGCACCAGAGAAATGGCCCGACTCACGAGACCTCTTGGCATCCGTCTCTCCTTGCTCTCTATGGAGCATACTCTCGATCCTCCTGGCTAGGGGTGGCCATATATCGGGTAAAACCAATAACCCGGACCGTTAGGTTATCGGTATTGGGTTATTGGGTTAACGGTTTGGCAACATGGAAAAAAACAATTTATTAGGTTATCAGTTCGGTCTCGATTTGCGTTTTTATTATTGGGTAAAAACCGATAACCCAATAAGAATGAAGTACTACCCTTATGTATATACTAGGGTTTTATTTTACTAATTCCCTTCCCTCTTCAGTTCACTCAGTCTTTGTCTCTCATAGTATTTCCACCGCAGCCCCTAACTCCAAACAGTCAATCGCATCGTGTAACGCCACACGCCTGAGCCTCAACTCTCAAGCTCTCCACCAATTTTCCGCCAGATGCCATGCCAGTGCCTGAGCCTCACCAGTTCTCCACCAGTCACGTCGACTCACTCCCTCACTCGTCAATCGCATTGTGTAAGTTTTGGCTCAAGAGTTTTTGTTTGCTTCTTCTTAATTGTTCTGTTTGCACAAGATTTTTGCCTCTGTTTGCTTCTGATTTTTGCCTCTGTTTGCTTCTGGTTTATGTTTGTATTTGCTAACCGCCATTCTTGGTGTCTTCTCTACTCATGTGAAATTTATGGTTAGAGTAGAAATTTTTTGATATTCAGTTTGAGTAATTGAGCACTTTTAATTTTAGTTTTATCTTATTGGGTAAACCGATAACCAAACCGATAAGGATCAATAATCGATAAGCCGATAACCGATAACTATTATCTTATTGGTTTGGTTATCGGGTTATGATATTTGTAAACCAATAACCGCTAGACAAAACCGAACCGAACCAACCGATGCGCACCCCTACTCCTGGCAATACTCACTGCCTGCTGATACGGTACCTATGTCTCCAGCTTCCTAGCCATGCTGGACGGTATCGACGGAATAAGGCCCTCAATAAACCTTCACACTCTCTCCCGAACCGTGGCTACCAAGGCCGGTGCATGCCTGTCTAGGCGAGTGAAACTAATAGCATACTCTGATACTGTCATGGAGCCCTGACGCAACCGCTCAAACTTCGATCGCCAAGAATCCTTGAGACTCTAGAGAACAAACTCCCTCAAAAACATATCAGAAAACTGCATCCAGGTAAACGAGGATGACTCATATGGACTATCTAACTAATACGTGCCCCACCAATCATAAGCTGCCCCACGAAGCTGAAAAGCAGTGAAGGAAAAACCGCTAGTCTCCACTATCCCCATAGTACGGAGAATACGATGATACTCCTCCAGAAAGCCCAATGCATCATCTGTAGGCAACCCATTGAACACTAAAGGATCATATTTCTTAAACCTCTCTAATCTACGCTACTCGTCCTCGGAGGCCACTGGCTTACCTTCGGACTATACTTGGGCGGCAGGAGGCATAGTAATAATATCTGGAACCTGCCCCACGGGCACTCGCTGCTTAGGTGAAACGACTGCGGGAGTCTGGGCCCCACCCCCAGCCTAAAATGTAGTTGCAGTGAGAGGAAGCAACCCTGCCTGAGCTAAAGTAGTATACATGCTCATGAACTGGGCCAAGGTCTCGTGGAGTGCTGGAGTAGTAGCAGCTGTAGTCGGTGTTCCAGGTGCCTGCGCTCTAACGTGATCCACCGGTGATGCCTCAGCGGCAGCGCGTGCGGGTGTTGTGGCTGCACCTCGGGCGCGTCCTCGACCTCTACCACGGCTTCGACCTCTGGCGGCGGCAGCAGGGGGCGTGAGTGCCTGGTCCTCACGAGTAGCATGTGTCCTCACCATCTATGAGAGAATAGAAAATAGAGGTTTAGATTCGGTGTAAAAATATCGCACGACAAGGAATCCAAAAGAAATGAAGAGTTTCCTAATCAGTTACATAGCCTCTCGTAGATAAATACAGACGTCTCCATATCGATCAGCAAGACTCTAAATAACCGGTCTGTGTCCCGTGACTCCTATGAACCTAGAGCTCTGATACCAACTTGTCACGACTCTAGTTTAACAATCGTGGACCTGTAATGACGGTACCTAGTATTCGCTATTGGGTAAGCCTAACACGATGTGGAATATACAATTTCAGGAACAGAAGGTAAGATAACAGTGGAATAATGTAATTGAAATGTAATAAGTGCCGCTCGGCACATACAGTTCGCCAAATACCACTAGGCAACACACTACCAAGATCCGAAAAGCCACGGGAATCACATACTAAGAAAGAGTACAACTGTAGCTCTATACATCAAGAATGTCTATACAACGAAAATAAGGGAAATAACTGATATCACTAATAAGAATAGAAGGAGACTCTCCGGATCCGCGGACGTAGCAGATCATGCCTCAAGTCTCCTGAAAGTGCTCCTAAATCACCTGAAATGTACCTGGATCTGCACAACAAAAGTGTACAGAAGAGTAGTATGAGTACACCACGACAGTACTCAATAAGTGCCAAGCCTAACCTCGATGGAGTAATGACGAGGAAGGTCAAGGCCATACCGAGAGATAGTGACATAATGATAATAATAATATCGAGCAGTTCAATATAAGAATAAGACTGAAATAATAGTAACAGAGTAAATACTACAACCATCTACAATTAAGCTAACAATAGTAACAAACACAACAAAAATACAATTCAACAAGTCCACGATCTCCGAGAATTGAACCCGCAGTCCCTACATCAGTATCTCTGGGTCTCCGGGAATCGAATCTGCAGCCCTCGGATCTCCGGAAATTGAACTCGCAGTCCCTCTCTATATTCGTCAACTCAGGATCTTCGAGAATTGAACCCGTAGTCCGTATCTCAATAACTCTGGGTCTCTGGGAATCGAACACCCAGCCATTGGATCTCCGGGAATTGAATCTGCAGTCCACAAACACAAACACAAACACAATCAATGAGAGGAAAAACACAGAGAAGTATGAAATACATAGCTGCAAATTACACAAAAACCAGCACCAACAAGTTCCAAGAAAAATCAATTAAGACTAGTAGGGCAATTAGATAGATAATCCTATCTAATCATGCTGCTCTAACTCACACCAGATAAATCTCACAACTGAATCAATTAAATAAGAAGGATATAGTTCAAGTAAGGTGGTTTTTCAGCAATCTGCACAAGTACACACCCATCACCTCGCCTACTAGGCATTTAAATCAACACATAATGTCCTAGGGGAAAAAGAATCCCCGTGCAAGATTAGACAAGTCACTTACCTCGATTCCGGTACAAACCGCTAAGAAACGACTCTCTTGCAATGAGTATCTGACTCCGAGGCGCCCGAATCTAGTCAAACCAATTACACAGTGTAAATAACATCGCAAGTAACTAATTACAATGATAAAATTATAGCTACATCGCAAAAGTGGGTGAAATGACCAAAATACCCCTGCAACCATCGGCTCGGAATTGAAATATTTTTATGTTTTCACAATCCTCATATTCTCACGAGTCTAACCATATAAAAATCTCCCAAATCGGAGGTCCATTGCCCCCTCAAAATCCAATAGTTTGGTCTATGAACTTTCACCCAATTTCACATTAAAAACTGAAATTAAAAGGTAAATTTAAGAGGGGATTCGTGGAAATTGATCAAAACCGAATCGGAAACACTTACCCAAATCACCCAGGTGAAAATCCCTTCAAAAATCAGCAAGAACCGAGCTCTAGAAGTCAAAATGTGTTAATATGAAGAAACCATTGAAATTGGGATTTAATCTTTCTGCCCAGTCAATTTCTTCATCACGATCGCGTAGAGTAATTTAAGAAGGCACAGAAATTGTTCATCGCGAACATGATGTTAAGGATGCGAACGCGGAGAGTAAGGGAACAGTGCATCGCGATCGCGTAGAGATGGATGCGATCGCGATTAAGAATTATCCAGGGTCCTGAGATTGCCTTACGCGAACGCGTGACCAAGAATGCGATAGCGTAGTGAGGAGTTTTAAACCATCGAGACCGCGTAGGACTTCATGCGATCGCGAAGAAGTAACTGACAAGGCATTGCGATCGCAGGAGCACCAACGCGATCACGTAGAAGAGTGACAGAGACAGCAGTTGCAGCAGTTCAGCTATGCTATTTAACACAAAATGGTCTGTTTGGACCCCCGGATTCATCCCGAGGCCCCCGGGACCCCAACGAAAACCACTAACCTACTCCAAAACACGATACAAAATTGTTCCAATCATAAAAACACACCCTTAAACACGGAAATCATCAAATCAAAGCGAATTGAAGCCTAAGTTTCATCTAAAACTTCCGAAACCTACATGCTATCAAAAACCCGACCACACGATGTCCGAATGACCTGAAAATTTGCAAACATATCCAAAATCACCTAATGAAGCTACTGAAACTGTTGGAATTCCATTTAGACTCCTGGATCAAAATCTCACCTATCGATCGGATTTCCAAAAATTTCAAACTTCGGCATTTCAAGCCTAATTGAGCTACAGACCTTCAAAATACATTCCGAACGCGCTCCTAACCCCGAAATCACCTAACGGAGCTAATGGAACCATCAGATTTCTGTTCCGAGGTCATCATAATATTGTTCTAAATACGGGCCATTTTTCAACTATAAAGCTCTCATTTATGGACTATGACAACACTCCAAATTCTAGAACCGAACCTCCCGGCAAACTACAATAGCATAAATGAACTTAGGGAAACAGATAAATTGGGGATCGAGGCGTGTATTTCAAAAATGACTGATCGGGTCATTACAGTATGTGTTCAGCAAATATAGGGGTTATTTAGCTCTACAGGCTTCCCTAAGATTCTAGAGATCGGCACAAGGCTCCAAACATGGCAACTAGCCCAAATATACAGATATAAGCCCAGTTTCAGTCAATATACACAGTAAACCATCAATCGGGGTTGACTAAATCCCAAACCCAGTCACAATATCACCACGCGCATCACATGACGTGTGTTTCATCTCAACATAGCACTGTATAGTGCAAATACGTGGTTTCAAACCCTTAGTATATCATTCATTACTACCACTTACCTCGAATCGGCCATAGTCCTAGCTTGCCTTGCGCTTTCCTCACAAATCGACCTCCTTGGGCGGCAAATCTGGTCAAAACAAATGAGAATACATCAAAATACGCTAATAAATCAAAACCCAATCGAATGGACTCGAAAAAACTCAAAAATACGAAGTTGCCAAAACCCGAGCCCCGGGCCTGCTTTTCGAAAAATTATGAAATGCACATTTTCAGAATCCTCATCTCGCCACGAGTCTATGCATATAATTTTATAAAAACCGGACCTCAAATAAGCCCCCAAATCATAATTTTACATAGCAAAAATCCAAGCCCTAGCTTTCTTAATTTATACCAAAATTCAGAGAATTAAAAGATTTTTCCGATAAAATGATGTATTAGGACCACGAGACTTACCTCCAATCACTTACCGATGAAATCCTCTTCAAATTCTATCAATTATCTCTGAAGGTGCTCAAAAATAGAGGAAAAATATGAAGGGTTCGCGACTGATTTATTTCTTAAAACCCTTCTGTCCAGTTACACTTTACCCTACGCGAACGCGACTCTCTTCATGCGTTCGCGATGAACAAATCTGGCTCCAGGATATTTACTCCACGTGAACGCGTACACACTGACACGATCGTGTTATCAATTTCTTCCACTCTACGAGAATGCAGGAATCCAATCGCGAACGCGGTTCACTGATATCCTAAGCCTACGTGTTCGCATCACCTCCTTCGCGAACGTGAAGGCAAAAATCCCCAGCTTCACCAGATTACACTATGCGTTCGCGTGACCATCATTGCGAACGCGATGAACAAAAACCTGCTGCAATTATAACAGCAAATCTGATCTCTAACATAGCCAGAAATGACCCGTTTGGACCCCCATATTCACCCCGAGGCCCCTCAGACCTCAACGAAAACAACCAACCAACTCAAAAATACGATACAAACTTGTTCCAATCATAAAAAAATATACTTAAGCACAAAAATCATCAAATTAAGGCAGATTCAAGCAGTAGTTTCAACTAAAACTTCCCAAACCAACATCCAATTAAAAACTCAACTAAACGATGTCCGATTGACCTGAAAATTTGCAGACACATCCAAAATCACCTAACGAAGCTACTTCAACTATCGGAATTCCATTCTGACTCCCGGATCAAATTCTCACCTATCAACCGGATTTCAACTCGAACTTTGCAAATTCAAACCTATTTCTACACCGGACCTCCAAATTCAATTCTGATCGCTCTCCTAAGCCACAAATGATCCCCTGAAGCTAAACGAACCATCAAAACTTGATTCCGAGCCCTTTAACTCACAAGTCAACGTTCAGTTGACTTTTCCAAACTATTCCTTCATCAAAGAGACTATTTATCCCATTTCTTACCAAACTCAATCTAATTTGACTCAAACTCACCAAATATATATATTGAAACATGAACAAGCATATAACAGAAAAAATGGGGTGGTAACTCACGGGCAACGGACCGGGTCGTCACATATGATGCATTCTTTTTGTACTTATAGTTGCCGGTTCCGTGAACTGGAAGTAAGTGGTCATGACCACGCTGAGATTTCGTCCCCATGGGGAGGCGAGTGGGCCATAACTTTCTGGGCCCCCCTGAATGAGAGTCGGTTAATGTTATGAATAAGTGTTCGTACCACCTATTAATTATGGATTAGTTTGAGGCGAGATTAACTTCGATAATTATCGTGGTCAGATTCTGACTCATACAAAGTCGTAAAATGTGTTCAGCGCCGGAGTCAGAATTTCAAGTTTATGAATTCGAAATTGTTATTCTTTTAAGCTACTGAATTCTAAATTAATAATTTCTACGTATTTAATAAAATTATTTAAGACAAATTCATAATTTAAATCAAAGCTATTGGGTTCGAACGAACGCATAGCCGACATTGTGGCACAGCCTATGCATATTCATATGGTAG
>JASVEL010003728.1:0-29251 GCA_032618575.1 Nicotiana noctiflora | reverse complement strand
GAGAAAGTAGCTGAACAGGTAGAGCAGCAGATTGATGAGAAAGTAATAGAAAAAGAAAAATCCCAAGTCACCGGGAAGAAGAGGCCTCCACCACCATTCCCCCAAAGGTTGGCCAAACACCAAAAAGAGGAGCAATACAAAAAGTTCTTCGAGATGCTCAAGCAAATCCAGGTAAACATTCCATTAATTGAAGCTTTAAAAGAAATGCCTGGTTATGCTAAGATGATGAAGGAATTGATGTCGCGGAAATTTGATTTCCAAGACTTGGCCACAGTTACACTCACCCAGACTTGTAGTGCAGTAGTCTCCAGACCCATTGCTGAGAAGCTATCTGATCCAAGTAGCTTCACCATCCCATGCACTATAGGGAATTATGCCTTTACTAAGGCTTTATGTGATTTGGGGGCAAGCATTAATCTCATGCCCTTAGTTATCTATAAGAGGTTAGGTATTGGGAGAGCCAGACCCACCTCTATGCTTTTACAGCTTGCTGATAGGACGGTTAAGCGTCCATTTGGTATTATAGATGATGTGCTAATCCAGGTTGGGAAGTTCGTGTTTCCTGCCGATTTTGTTATTCTTGATTGCAAGGTCGACGAAGAAATTCCTATAATCTTAGGAAGACCATTCCTAGCCACTGGGAGAGCTCTAATTGATTGTGAGACTGGGGAACTCAAGATGAGGTTGAATGATGAGGAAATCATATTCAATGTACAAAAATCCATGAGGCGCCCTAGTGAGTTCGCAAATTGCTCTCTCATTGATGCGGTTGATGTGATAGTGGAGACAGATGATGCAGAGTTGACCATTGAAGATCCACTTCAAGGATGCCCGATGAACTTGGAAGAGGTAAATGGTGAAAGTTTAGCAGAATGGGTACTATCTCTGGAAGGCAAGGGGTTTTGGGAGAGAGAGCTTGAATTCGAGCCTCTACACTTAGAGAAAAGAGAGACCCCTCCTGCAAAGCCATCCATAGAAGAGCCACCAAAGCTGGAGCTTAAACCACTACCATCTCATCTCGGGTATGAATTTCCAGGTCCTAACTCCACTTTACCTATTATTAGTTTATCTGGTTTGCTAGATGTGCAGGCTCAAAAGCTTATACAGGTACTAAAAGAATGCAAGACTGCCATTGGGTAGACCATGGCAGACATAAAGGGGATCATCCTTGCATACTGCATGCACAAGATTCTCCGGGAAGAGGGGCACAAACCTTCTAGGAAACGCAAAAGAAGACTGAACCCGAATTTGAAGGATATGGTGAAAAAGAAAGTGATAAAGTGGCTAGACACGGGGTAGATCCCAGGTAAGTTGTCTCACCCTTCTGTGCTATACATGTATTATTATGCCATGAGGACATGGCATATTTTTAAGTGTGGGGTGGGAAACTTATCTTGTACATGATGTATATATTAGTGTAGTAAGTAATATAAAATAATAAAAATAAAAAAAAATCAGAAAATTTTAAAAAAATCCAAAAATATGAGTAGTCCACGTAGGAATTTTTCTTTCTTTTATTTTCTTTTTCTAGGTAGTGTATCATCTCACCCTTGGTTTTTCTTTTGACCACGGTTCTTTTCCAAGGGTTTTTATTTGAACCGGGTTAGGTAGATTTTTCTTTTCTTAGGATTAGAGGTAAAAGGGCAACATGTAACTCCAAATATGCACATTAGCAAAAGCGTAAATTGAACTTGAGAATGTATCATCTAAACTTGATTGTAGAATCTCAATATGCCTTAAATTGCACAATAATGCTTGCTTAAACATTGATAGGATTTTGTAGATAAACCGGATTCCAAATGAGTTGCATGCCATGTGTGTGTGAGGTTTTTACTTACATTGTATGTTGTACATGATTCCTAGAACTTGCCTTGTGTGTTTGCAAAGCGAAATAGAAGTTGTTTGGTTGTAGAGAGGATAGAGGCATTTCTTTGTGTAACCCCATATATCAATAGACATGAATTCACCCGTACATTATATCTTAGTTAACCCCTTTGAGCTTCAAGCCTATTTCTTTGATAACCCTTGAATGTTCTTCAAATTATTATATTTGTTCTACTTTACCTCCTAGAAGCACTTGTATTGTAATGAATATGCAAAAGTTTAAGTGTGGGGTGAAGGGAAATTGAAAAGGGAAAATCAAGAATAAATGATAGAAAATAGTAAACTGGCCAAAACAATATAAATGTGTTGCAAAGCAATGAGGAAAAGAGCGATATCAATGTATATATGAAAATTACAAAGGCCAGTTACACCAACAAAAGAAAAATGGGGATTAAAAGCCAATAAAGGTGAATAAATGTTTTCGGGAGACATAAAGGAGAAAACTAAAAGGGAAAGTGGTGAAAGAGAAAAGAAAAGTGCTTAGGGAGGTTAGTCACTACACCCAAAAGTATCCTACCCGTCCCATAGCCTACATTACAACCCTTAAAGACCTCTTGATCTATGATTGGATAACTCGATTAGTGGAGTATTACACTAGGGGCAAGCTTATGGTGTGTCTGTATTCATATAAATGTTCTTTGTTGAGAGTGAGTGAATGTTTCCGATATCTATAAGTTCCATGTATTTGAATTGTTAATGTGTGGGAACTTCTCTCAATAACTTTTGTAAGGGCATGTAATTCAAGAGGAAGAAGGTAAAATTGCAAGATTTTGGTAATAAGTAGAGTAAGTAATAACGTGCGGGCATGAGAATTTACAGTTAAGTAAAGATTATGCATATCTTAGGTTGTTCATGTATAATAGCTTTTGTGACATATTTTGGGGGAGAAAAAAAATTTTTAACTGGCCTAAGGTGTGATTAAAGGTTGCTCGAGGACGAGCAAAGGTTTAAGTGTGGGGTATTGATAATAGGTGAATTTGACTATAATTATACCCTAAATAATCACACTTTATTATAAGAACAATGTTGTTAAGAGGACAAAATGCTTTGATTAGTGTTTGATTGTGTTTACAGGTACATGTGATGCATTGGATGCTTTAAAAAGCCATTTTGAAGCCATAAGTTGATGAAAAGGCCAAGAGAAGAGCTAAAGTGGAGAGGGATGGACGAAGCAGTAAAGAAACAGAAGCACTGTTCATCCGCGGTCCACTCGCGGTCGCGGATGAACCGCGAAAAACGAAGCCCTCTGAATCTTGACTGTTCGCGGTCCGTTCGCGGCCGCGAACGAACTGCGGAGGTCCCAGCGGCAGTTATCCTAATTGGATTCTAATTTGTTTTCTTAGCCCTAAAACCTCTATATAAACCCCTAGTTTGCCCCATAGAGGCATGTACTTTATTTCTTCAATACTTTTGCAAGGTTTTAGTAGGAGAGATTCCTCTCAAACTCTTTCTATTATTTTATATCAAGCAATTCTTTATGATTTCAATTATTATTCTTTTTGTTTCTTCAAGCATGAGTAGCTAAATTCTTTTCTAAGGTTTTGATGGAACCTATAGATAGATGAACTTATCGTTTATGTGATTACAAATTGTGACTTAGATTTCTATTTGTTCAACTTCATTCTTATTGTAGTTAATTGGTAGACGTCCCAATTAGCTCGGTGCCTATTTAGTGTGCATAACTTGGAAAAGAGTGCATATTTAGGTTTATTGTTGAACAACACCACACCTAGGTTATTAGAGGAATCTATAATTTTAGGCGTAAAGACGGGGTTAGGAATAACGAAGTCTTGGGTGCAATCTAAAGTGAACTATTCAAATTAAAGCTAGCTAGGGTAGCTCGGGAGAGTGCACTAGTAAATTATTGTAATTGCTCGGGAGAGGGTTACGATACACATAGCGTTCATGATTGATAGAATATATTAACAATTTGTATGAGCATAACGATAAGGGATTCCATCGATAGGGAAATCAACACCTTAGTCTTTCTCTATATTATTTTATTCAACATTCAATTCTTTCTTTTAAAGCATTCTTTAATTCTTGCAAACTAGCTATTCGAAAATCATACACAAAGATATTCTAAATTTTGGGAACTTGATTCGTAAGTACTCTTGGGTTGTGAAAGTTGTGATTGATAGGTTAATTCTCCGTGGGATCGATCTTGGACTTATTAAACCAAGTTATATTGACTACGACCGTTGCTTGGACGTGAATCAATCGGCATGTATTCCGTGACTCCTATGAACTTAATGCTCAGATACCAACTGGCCACGACCCTAGTTCACTGATCGTGAACATGTCGTGATGGCACCTAGTCCCCACGACCAGGTAAGCCAAATATTGCAGAAAAATATATTAATTACGGAAAAATAGAATAAACCAGTTTTAATAACTGAAAGAAAACTGTATTGAATGCCGCTCGACATGCACAACTCAATAACACAAGTCTACTAGAATTCCCAAAGACCCGGAAACTCACGGGCAACACAGGCTATAGAAAAAGGAGTTCGGCCTGCGAACACCAGCTAGGCTACCTCGTACGTCTCTGGACTGAAGTCAGCTCCCACTCAGTGTGCTATTGTTGTGGTCCAAAAGCTACTCCAGCACCGTGATCTATGCAAAAAGCACAAAAGCGTAGTATCAACACAACCGACCCCATGTGCTGGTAAGTTCCTGGCCTAACCCCGGCGAAGTAGTGATGAGGCTAGACAGGACTACCAATTCAACATGTGCAGTTCAACATATATATATATATATATATATATATATATATATATATATATATATATATATATATATATATATATATATATATATATATATATATATAGGAAAGATATATCGAAACTAAACATTTGGGAGAGAAACATGCTATGTGGGAGTACAATCCAAATATAAAAGTCTTCAGCGTAATCAAGGAACATGGCACAATAATAACTACCAAAGAACAAGAAATTCAACGCCGAACCTGATTGCATTCGCGAGAAGGTTGGCCAGGTACACTATACGAAAGCGAAGGGCCTATGCGAACGCATAGAGAAAGACTGGGGGGGGGGGGTCCAGGTTTGTTGTACGCGTTCGCGAAGGAGGGTGCGCGAACGCGTAAAAGGAAATTTCTGGAGGCCTACTCTATGCAATGCGAACGTGTTGAAGCCACGCGAATGCGATGAAGGAGTGAGTCAGACTATGTGAACGTGAAGGAGGGTTCCGTTCGCATAGAGCAAAATCTAGTCTGCAACAATTGAGAATTTCTTATGCATTTTCTAAGTGTAAAACCATCCCGAACCACCTCTGAATCACTCCCAAGCCACCGGGGCTCCCAACCAAACACACACGCTAACTCAATAATATCCTACGAACTTAGTCGTGGGATCAAATCGTCTAAATAACATCAAATTCAATGAATCGAACCCCAAAATCATCATTTTTCATTTCAAGTTCATCAACCTCTAACTTTAGATATTTAGGTCCGAAACACGTCAAACGACGTCCGATTTCGACTAAAACTACATAGAAAGCGCTTAACGCATATTTAAGACATGTACCGGGCATCAGAACCAAAATATGAGCCAGATACCTATATTTTCTAACTCATTTTCATTTCTATTTTTCCTTAATAATTCTAGAAAATAATTTAACAGAAAAATTCTTTTACTCGACTTTTGGACCTCGGATTTCGACTCCGGGCACATGCCCGAGTCCCATATTTTTCTACGGACCTCCCGGGACCATCACATCACGGGTCCGGGTCCGTTTACCCAAAATATTGACCAAAGTCAATTATATCAATATTAATATCAAAATTCTTCAAATTTTTCACATAATTCACATATTTTAACATAAAAAATTTTCGGCTTCGCGCCCCGACTACGCACGTAAATTGACGCAACTAAAAGCAAGATTTTCAAGGCCTCGGAAGAGCGAAAAAAGGGAGAAATATGGTGATGACCCTTTGGACGGGTAATTAACAAACTATGCACATTTAGGGTAATAAGGTTTCATATATAGTATATTTACGAAAAAATCCCCCCCACACACACACACACATATATATATATAGGTGGGAGTCGATATTGATCATACAAATTATAATGTGAACCTTATTATTGTATTTTTGTTTTGTAAGCTGGCCCTCAAACGCTCTTTCTTGAAAGATAGATCAAACATAATATATTTATCAAATATTAAAAATAGTTTCAAATAAATTATTTATACGCATATTACTTATAAGTGTTGGGCACATACCCATGTTGTCCAGCCAAAGGCCCAATGGCCTAATCCTATTCTCTTTTGGTTTCCAATCCTATTTGGAAATGGATTCGGTTTATTCCTATTTTAAGTGGGTTTTGGCTTTAAGAGAAAGCACCACTCATGATCTATAAATAGGACAATCTTGGAGAATTATTCTATGCTCATTGATACAAGCCTTTGAAAGACTTAAGCACATAAGAGTGGTTTAGAGAGAGCTTTCATCAAGAGAGAAGAGAGAAGAGAGAAGAAAAATATTTTCTTTTCTGCAGATTTTTATTCCGACTAGCCAACATGCAAATCACGTTTTCCGATTTGTTAATCGTTGGATCGGGCGAAAATTTTGACTGAGTGTTTGTAACAGCTTGGTCTTGGATTTGAACGGTGGAGATCGGATTTGGAGGCTCGTAGCATCTGATTTCGCGTCTCGAACATCAGCTTCGTTTTGTGAATTATACTCTTTCTCAATTGATTAGTTGTTGCTCTTGTTGCTCCGTGTTTGGCCCATGTTGTGTAGCCAATTTGGAGAACCTTGTAACCCTCTTATTGTTATAGTGGAGTTTTTTTGGATCTTCGTGATCCCGTGGTTTTTACCTTCGATTTGAAGGGTTTTCCACGTTAAAATTTGGTGTTCTTTATATTCTTTATTTTTGGATTTGTCTCTTCCTTGACACAACAATAAGCAGTAGTGGCGGAGCTAGAACCTTCATGAAGGGTGTTCAAAAAGAAATTTTGTAGCTAGTGGGAATTCAACTCATGACCTTATGTAAATTTTAAACACCCTTAACCATTAAACTACACTTTTGAATAGTGTTAAAGGTGTTCAAAATTTAATATATAAAGGTAAAAAATAGATTTTACCTTATATATACAATGTAATTTTTCGACGAAGGGTATTCGGGTGAACACCTTTGCGCCCCCTAAATCCGCCTCTGATAAGCAGATGTACTTCTCTAAAAGACTATTCTGATAAAAATACTTGTCAAAATTAGATTAATATGATTGAAAACAATTTTAGAGAACTTTTCGAAACTCTAAGATTACGCGTTGCTTACTTGCTTCAAGTTATCAACAGTTCATTTGCTTTTTGGTTGATATATATATATATATATATATATATATATATATATATATATATATATATATATATATATATATATTACAAAAGAAGGTGGGAGTCGATATTGATCATACAAATTATAATGTGAACCTTAATATTGTATTTTTAGATAAGATATTAAGGTAAAACTTGAATTGATACAAATATACACTCATTTCTATTAAAAATCATTAACGCCCTTGAGTTGTATGCGGGCTTTTCAATATTTTCTTCGAAAAAGAAAATATGGAAATAAAAAATGGAGGGAAATTCAATTAGTAAGAGGGAAACTCAAAGAAAGAGAGGGAACTCTCATCGATCCGAAGCTGAAAGTCCCATCGGTTCAAAGTTGAGGAATTTGGGGTTTGGAATGATCCGTTCGCCAGTATTTGTATCGATTCATGGTAATTTCATGCCTCAAATCATAGATAATTCGTAGAATTTGTGACGAGTAAGATTTTGACCTAGGTTTAAAAATTGGGGATTTCCAAAATTGCATCAGTTGCTTATGTTTGTTTTCTCTTCAACAGATTTGCATTTACTGTTTGTTATTGGTGGACTAATCCCTTATCTCCCGCCGACTGCCGACCATCAGGTCAGTTTTTCTCTGAATTTTTTCTTTTTTACTTTAGCCTAAGCCTTTGCTTCTCTGAAATTTTTACGGAATTCATTTTTCTTGTTTAATCTTGTTCGACTCCTCCTAATCTCTACAATCTGAAATTTAGTTGCTGTTTGTGACGGTGCATAATGTCGCAGCTTCAACCGTCGCTATATGCTTTGAAAACGAGCTCAGCTTGCCTGTTTTGTTGTGATGAATTATAAAATATATAAATGATTGTAGGAGAAACACTAAATAGAGTTCTGTTAAAAAATATCCTCCTAGGTATGAAAACCCTAGTAAATTAAAAAAATAAAAAATTAAATTGTGGGTTCCTCCGTTTCTATGGTTACTTGTTAAACGGCGAGGTTTTTTCTATACACTCGAGCCTTTACTATATACTTTAATTTTATATTAATCAACTAATTGATGTTATTGGGAACTTGTAATGTTCACACTCTTTGGCTCTACCCATGAATTATCCAGTAATTTTCATTTAGGCACCTGATTATAGTTGTGAAATATCTCAAGTTGTCAGATATGTTCTAATGAACCCTCGATGCTAACATGTCAGCGTGTGTTTTCTAATTTAAATTGAGCAGTGTATAGAAAAGACTATCACAGGAAAATATGGAAGTTTTCCCAGAATTTTTACAAGAAATTATCTCCCCTTTTCTAAAGTTAACCGTGATTTTTTGGTCATTCTTTTTCTTGCATCGCTGGCAAATCATTACCATGTGTTTCTACCGGTGAATATCTTCTCAAATACACCACTTCCGGTTTTGGAGGATCCCAGCCTCTCAACTACAAGACTTCAATCTTTTCCTTCACCATCTTCAACACCATCTGTCTTGCAGTTTGCACCACTCATGCACCATTCCTTCTCAAGACATCGAACAGGAGTGTGTGAACTCCTATGTTTGTGGAGTTCTTTTTACTTTTTGCTGTTTTGATTTTTGAATTTGTCTTTTTCCATCTCATCCTAGAGTTGCTAAAAAAAATTGTATTTCTTGCTGGCTGTTTTCGAGGGGTTTACGTGGAATTATTTTGGACTACTTAAAGTACTCAATTTCTCACCCCTAGTTTAGGTCTTCCAAATAAGAATTCTTGGTTAGCTTAGAGGGCCGTCAATGTATTCTTCTCTTTGAAAAGTTTCCTGTTTACAGCACAGGAACAGTGCCTTGACATCACATGGGATGAGAGGAAGGAACAATGTGAGGCAAGCAACCATTGCATTCTTTAATGGGTTTTTAGAAAGCAATTAGAGCCAATGATAAGAAAATTACATGAATACTCTTGTAGAGACCGCTAGTATATCATAGTAATTAAGCAATAAATAAATTATGGAAGTTGATCACATAAAAACACAAATATCCTGTCAAATTGTTGGGTTTTTAATTAGCATGAATGACTGATCAAATAAACATGCAAGTACACTAATTTATGGAATTTCAATAATTAGTCATCAAAGAGGGGGTCTTCTTCACGTTTCATGCTAATTTCAGTGCTTTGTTGATCACTTGATGATGTATCATAATTGGTGGAAGTGTACATTAGTACACTGTAAAGGTCCTCCTGTTCACTGATCATTTCTCCCATTTGTAGTTGATTGTTTTCTTGATCATGATGAGCCCAAGAACGACTATTATATTTAGTGAATCCTTCCAACTGAGTTGCCACTTCTTTCATAGTAGGTCTTTCTTCTCCATTTGTGTTAAGACATCTAACCACAAGCTCACCAATGGCAGTAAGCTGCTCCAAAGAGCCTTCTTTTAAGACCCTGTGATGGAGAATTTGAAATAAGCTATTCTCCTTCACGGAAGCTTTGAAATATGCAGCTAAGCTCTTTTCTTTATTGGGTAGAGTGAGATCAATAGCTTCTCTTCCCGTTAATAACTCAGCAAGAACTACACCAAAACTGTAGACGTCACTCTTATCTGACAATCCCATTTGTATGCCTTCAGGGTCTAGATAACCCAGTGTTCCTGGTATGAGTGAACTCATATCAGCCTGGTCGAAAGGTCTTAGCCTCGAAGCTCCAAAATCAGCAATCTTTGCTGTGTAGTAGTCATCTAGTAGTATATTTGCTGACTTGATGTCTCTATGTAGGATAGGTATAGAAGCTGCATAGTGGAGATAACTAAATGCATCGGCAGATTCAACCGCAATTCTTAACCGATTTTGAAAAGAGAGCCAAGGCATATTTCCTCCATTGTTGTGTATATGGTGGTGAAGGGTACCATGAGATATGTATTCATAGACCAATAAAGGAACTTCGGTCTCTAAGCAACAACCCAATAGTTTCACCACATTCCTGTGGTTAATTTGAGTGAGTATTACAACCTCATTTATAAACTCTCCTATTTGGTTTTGCTCAAGCTGTTTAGACTTCTTGATTGCAACTATGCGTTGATCTGTTAGAATACCTTTGTAAACTATGCCATTTCCACCTACTCCAAGGATGCGATCTTTAGCAAAGTTGTTGGTGGCTTTTTTAAGCTCTTCAATGGTAAACACCTTATTTAAATTCGATGATGTCTGCTCCTTTAATAGCATACCACCATTTTGCTTGAAGAACTTCTCCCGTAATTTTATGATTTTTCTCCTTTTTATACCGAAGTATATCCAACTGAAACTAACCAGTAGTGACAATAATCCAAGACCTAAACCTGCATTTGATCAATAGAGTAGAATATCAAGAAAAAAATTTGACACTTCTTTTTGACACTGTTTCTTGGATCGGAGAACATATTTTTCTTCTACAACAAATAGAAGATTTTATTTTTTCATATTTATATTCAAGTAATAGGGAGAAACGTAGTGTGTGAGGAATTATGTATCAAAAGAGGGTATTCCTTTTGAGTGTGTAATAGCCTCAATGAATTTGTGATGCTTTTGAGTACTGGTTGTAAAATCTCCTTAGTATGGCAATATTTGCTTCTCCGGCATGATTTGTTTTTTTTTGAGAAGGTTTTTTCATGTAAATTTTGGTGTTCATTGTTTGTTGTAATAATTTTCATATTATTCCCTCCTTTCCACAAGTGGTACCGGAGCCACTAGAAGGATGATGGATTTGCTCATCTAACAATGACTACAAGCCAGAGAAGGCACAACTAGAAGCCACATACCAGAAAAGATAAAGATGGGTCAGCTTTTGTTGACAAGGGGTGAGTATGCAATCAAATTGCACTTATCATCTTACATGCTCAAAAACATTTTTTATTAAGATAGTTTATGTGGAACATGAATTAGTTTGGGGAGTCTACAGACGTACTGGTTGTAAAATCTCCTTACGATAGTGATATTTTGCTCATTGCCACAGTTTTGTTTTTCTTATTTGAAAAGAATTTTTCATCTAAATTGGCGTTCATTTTTTCATTCTTTATTCCCCTCGTTTACCATGACTATTTCTGTGTTATTTCCTGCATTCTTCTGCTTGTTATTGCTGCTTTCTTTTCATCTTTACTTGAGCCGAGAGTCTATTTGAAACCACCTCTCTACCTTCAAGGTAGAGGTAAGCTGTGCGTACGTACTACCCTCCTTAGACCCCACTTATGGGGCTATAATGGGTTTTTTTTTTTGTTGTTGTTGTTCCTGCATCTCCAACACAGACTACACGACTAGAACTACCGAAATATGGAACTCCTAGCTACTCATTCTGCATCGTAATTGTTTACATACCAAGAGATAACTTCAAGATAGGGAGATCACGCTCCTTCTGGCAACCACGCCCCTTCTGGCCGTCTCCAAAATATCCTTTCGGACAGGAACACTGAAATCCTCCTGGAGTGTTTTTGCAAATCCCATCACAAGGATTCTTTGCGCACTCATTGATATCTGTTAGAAGAATAGTCAAATTAGTGCATTGGAAAGGAAAATTTGCGCACTCATTGAATTCACGAATAGGCAGTTGATGCTTATGCAAGTTACGACGTCTAGATTTGCTTAAACTGAGAAAATAAAATTTTTCTTGTTCGAAAATCCAGTGTCTCGACGAATCTGTATTCGTCATTTGTAGAACATAAACTCGAGATCTATGGTTAAAGCGATCTATTCCAAAAACTCCAGAATTGCGAAATATCCTGCCAACTGTAACAATCCAAAGTTAAAGTGAACATATGTGCATGCACATATAGATTAGGCTAGAACACAAACCTTGGCAGCCAGGGGTAAGGTAAGGATTACCGTCATATCCTTCCTCACAAATGCAACGATAACCTCCACGCCCACTTTCAGAATCAATGCACAGACTATGTTCCTTACATGAATATGCAGTGGAGTTTTTAACCTCACTGCAACTTTGATTCCCAATTGCCCAGTCAATCACAATAGGTACATCTTTCACTATTCTGCTTACGAAATTCGGGTCTGTTAAATCTGATGCACCCTGAAACACGAACTTTTCGTGCTCACCAAGGAAGGCATAGCCACAAGGGTTGAAAGACCAGACCTTAGTATGGTTAAGCAAGCTACTCACAATCCCCAAAAAGGTCATTAATCCCTTAGGGATGGCTGCTTGACAGCAACCAATCCCGGAACAAGTCCCATTGCTCACATCCACACTTCTTGAACACGAAGTTATACATCCAGTGCTAAAATTACGCCCTTCATACAACGAAAGACCAGAAGCTAAAACCAAATCATCACAGCCTACGAGAGTCAACCTGTTATCTTTATCAGATAAGGTGAAAAATGAGACTCCCGTGTCGATTCTCATAGCTTCTTGGCCAGCTAGTTCGCCATTTTGTTCATAGCAGCTGCCTGTTAAGATGTTTTTGACTCGTATTTGGCTAGTTGATATGTCGAGGACCTCCATGCCTCCGGTGTTGAGATAAGCAGTTGGAGGATCGGATGAGGTGTCGCACTTGATGTCAAATTTACGGTTTATAGAGCAACCGGCACCTATACCGATCCCAAATGGGTAGGGAACAGTCATGTTTCCGCATTTCGGTTGGCAGCCAGGTTTAGTGTGGTTGGTGATGATGGTGCTCTCTATTGACATAGCTGACAAAGGTAGAAGAAGAATTAGGCAAAGGAAAGCCATGTTTAGTACTTCAGGCCTGCAGGCTAGCTAGCTAGTACCCATATTTAGAAGTGATATAGCTCTTTGCCCTCATCATAGCTAGACTACTTAGAAGATGGGCAATATATATTATGGAAATCAATATGAAATTTTTATATTTGCAAGTTGCACATTTTTTGGCATGTTAGACATTTCTTTTGAATTCAATAACAAAAACAACAATAACAACCGGTATAATCCCACAAGTGGGGTCTGGGGAGGGTAGAGTGTACGTAGACCTTACCCCTACCTCAGAGGAGTAGAGAGGTTGTTTCCGAAACATTTCTTTTGAATTCAACACCTCTAATACTCCCTTTGTTTCAATTTATGTGACATAATTTACTAGACATAAACTTTAAGAAAGAAAGGTAATTTCAAACTTGTGACCTTAAAGATGCGATAGCATTTGTGTGGCACAAAAGTGTCATTAATGGTAAATGAGAAGTTCAAGTTAGATTTTTTTCAAATTTGGAAAGCCATCATTTTTTTAATGGATTTTAGTAACAGGGAAATGCTGCCATAGTAAACTGATACGGGAAAAATTTGCAGAACCTAAAGAAACTTGTGCTAAAATCTAATTCCTGAAAAATTATGATTACAATTTGTGATAGAATGAATATTTTTGTATCTTGTTGAGGACTAAAAATCGACAACTTGTGTTGTAAATAAACAGTATATAGGTGTCAATTACTTATTAATTCACATTGAAATCAATTAACCTTGAGAGAAGACGTGCTCTGCATTTTAGATGCTTCCAAATGGATAATAGACCTATTCAAGTGAACAAAATGATACTGTATTGTCTTGGTAAAAATAATAGCCGAAAAATATATAAAAATTGTATACTTTTTGTGTATATATATATATATATACATTGTGTATATGATATACCAAATTTATATACTTTTTCGGTTATCAAATATAAATAATATTTGGCGCAGGCCAAAAGTGATAATACCCATTCAAGTAAAATACTTCATATGTTCTAGTTTGAAGAAGAATTTAAAGGTGGCAAATTTCTCTCTACAGGTTGATACTAAAAATTCTTCTTTGGTCAACTTGCTTTCGAGGTCTTCGGCCATTATTGGTAAGGCGAAGAATTCCGATTCGGCTGTAAATCGAATTTTTTTCAGTTGTTATCATTTTGTAAAGAAAGCAATAATTCTTCTCCCACCAATCCATAATCAATTTTACTTTTAAGGTGGTTTCAAATGAGAGTTAAGAGTTACATTAAGAAAAGTACCTCTAGGTTATCCCTTAACATGGTGAATCCAGGGACGGATTTAGCCCTGTAGCAACTGGTTTGATTGAATCCATAATTATCAACGCGGAGCATAATTTTATGTGCAAAAATTCGATACTAAAAACGTTAAATGCTGAACCCATAAAGTTTAAGTTTTGGATTCGCCTTGAATCCTATTAAAAATATTGGTTTATGTTTTAGTCAACAATGACATGCTGAAAATGTTGGTTTATGTTTAGTCAACAATGACATGCCAATTGGAAGAGTTGGTGGAAAGAGTTGACATGAATGCTAGGAGGAAGCTTCCTCCTTTGATGTCACCCATGACATCAAGAAGAGGCAGTTTGATGTACTCTTTCATTTGTAGAGATCGGATAAAAAATAATACAATACATTATAGTGAGTAGAGAGTTAAGAGAGAAATTCTCTTAAGTATAATTGGGAAGTCCCCCTTCCTTTGTAAATAATAGAAAAGCAATTGCTCTCCGGTGAATGTGATTATTTTGATCCGAAACATGTTAAATCTTGTGTTTTTTCTTTTACGTTTTCGCTAACAATTGGTATCATAGCGACAAGATTCTTTAACGATCCAAGGAGAAAGAACAAGCAAAGATGAGTTCCATGAAGTTTAAAATTGATAGATTTAGTGGACGCAGCAACTTCAACATCTGGAAGATCCGAATGATGGCGTTATTGCGGAGGGAAGGTTCAATCCATGCTATTGACGGAAAGGATCCTAAGGATACATCAACTCCCGACATGGAGAAGATTGAAGAGTATGCATTGAGTGCAATTCAACTATCCCTTGCACCTAACGTGCTTTGTGAAGTGAGTACATGTATCGAAGAGATGACCAAACAGTTATGGAAAAAGCTAGAAGGGTTATACCAAGACCGATCAGTGACAACAAGGATGTTGTTACAACGACGTCTTCACACATTTAAGATGGGTCAGGTACTTCATTACAAAATCATTTAGATGCATTCAATAAACTTGTCATGGACTTACAGATTGTAGGAATTTAAAGGGAGGAGGAGACGCTTGCATGTGCTTTGCTATTTTCATTGACTTCAAGATATCGTGATATTGAGAATTCAATGATGTATAGCAAGGAGCCTATTAAGCTTGACCAAGTGCGGCAAACACTTAACTCTAGTGATGTGTCGAAGGAGATAGAGATGACTAGGAAAGTATGCTCTTTGCGAGGAGCCAGACTAGCCAACATGTAAAGAGCAAATCAAAGTATAGATCAAAGTCTCGTGTGAACAAGAAGAATACAGAGTGTTGGGGTTGTGGCAAGAAGGGGCACTTTGAACGAGATTTCCCAATGTCAAAGTCCAAGGAAAAGGCGAGTGCATCTACAGTTGAACAGGTACAAGATTTTGATAATGATTATGTACTAACAACATCGTGTAATAATAGTAATTATGGAAACAAATAGGTGTTAGACTCTGCCTGTACTCTGCATATGACGTTCCGAAAAGACTGGTTTAGTAGCTATGAGAAAGGTGAAGAATCGTAGTAATGGGCAATAATGCAACTTGTGCACTAGTTGGTATTGGCTCAGTTCGAATTCACTTCCATGATGGAGTCGTGAGGACTATTACACAAGTCCATCATGTTCCTGATCTGAAGAAGAATTTGATCTCCTTGGGTACTCTGGATGAACAAGGCTACAGGTACATGAGCGAAGCAGGAACTATGAAGGTGACTAAAGGTTCTTTAGTCATGCTGAAAGGCAAGTTGGAGAACGGCCTTTACACATTGGCCGGAAGCACCATTGTTGGCTCTGCAAATGCATCTATAGTGCAGTTATCTAATGATGACAAGGCAAAACTATGGCACATGAGACTGGGTCATATGAGCGCATGCGGACTGGAGATGTTGAGCAATCGTAACCTTTTGGAAGGTGAGAAGATCAACATACTTGACTTCTGTGAGCACTGCGTTCTAGGGAACCAGAAGAAGGTCAGCTTCAGCACTGGCAAACATAAGACAAGAGGAGTGCTAGACTACATCCATTCAAATTTATGGGGTCCCTCTAAACTTCCATCGAAGGGTGGAAAGAGGTATCTTCTCACTTTTATCGATGATTTCTCATGAAAGGTTTGGGTGCATTTTTTTTAGGCAAAAAGTGATGCTTTTGAAGCATTTAAAGAGTGGAAGATTTTGGTTGAAAATCAAATGGAGCGGAAAATCAAGTATCTTCGCACAGACAATGGCTTGAAGTTTAATAATGAAGAGTTTAATGAATTATGCAAGGTTCATGGGATCTCAAGACATAGGACTGTCAGGCATACCCCACAACAGAATGGAGTTGCCGAGAGAATGAACAGAACTCTTCTTGAAAAGGCTCATTGTATGCTCATACAAGCCAAAATGTCCAAAGTATTGGGTTGAAGCAGTTCACACTGCTACTCATATTGTCAATCGATCTCCAGCATCGGCAATTAACTTTAAGACTTCGAATGAGGTATGGTCAGGTGAACCTTCTAACTATTCATACTTACGAGTATTTGGGTGTTCATCTTATTTTCACGTTAATGAAGGAAATCTTGAACCAAGGGCTAAGAAGGACATATTCATAGGGTATGTGGACGGAGTAAAAGGATACAAACTTTGGTGTTTGTTTTTACTCAAATTTATAGTTAGTAGAGATGTCACCTTCGATAAATCCTCTATACTTGATTCCCGTAAAGTTTTTGTGGAGTTTTCATTAAATAAGAACAACAAACAGGTGGAGCCTCCGTTGGAGATTGCCAAGGAAAAGGATCAAGAGACTCAGGTTAAAGATGAGTCAGAAGGTGTAGACCTTGAAGAATTTGCTGTCAATGAACCATACACAATTGCAAAGGGAAGGGAGAAGAGGTAGACACGAGAACCGGAATGCCTTATAAATCAAGCAACCTTGATTGCATATGCATTCGTAGTTGCAAAAGAAAAGATTAAGGATTTGGAGCCCTCCTCGTATATTGAAGCAACTTCTGGCAAGGATGTTGCACAATGGCGGTTAGCCACGACGGAAGAGATGGAGTATCTTCACAAGAATCAGACATAGGTATTAGTGAAAAAACAAAAGAGGAAGAGGACAGTTGGATGCAAGTGGATCTACAGAAAGAAAAAGGGAATTCCTGAAGTGGAAGATGCTAGGTTTAAGGCGAGATTGTTTGCAAAAGGTTTCAGTCAGAAGGAGGGAATTGATTATAATGAAATTTTCTCTCCAGTCGTGAAGCATAGCTCAATTTGTGTGCTACTAGCATTGGTTGCACAATTTGACTTGGAGCTTTAATAGCTTGATGTCAAAACTGCTTTCTTACACGGTGATCTAGAAGAGACAATCCATATGGATCAGTCTGAAGGTTTCCTAGCTGAAGGAAAAGAAGATCATGTATGCCAACTAAAGAAGTCTTTGTATGGTTTGAAGCAATCCCCTAGACAGTGGTACAAGAGGTTTGATGCATTCATGATTACACATGAATTCTCAAGGAGTGCATCTAATAGCTGTGTGTATCACAAGAAGATGTATGAGATAAATGCTTTGAAGAAACTGTTGAGTAAGGAATTTGACATGAAGGATTTAGGAGCTGCAAATAAAATCCTTGGTATGGAGATTTCAAGAGAAGACAATGTTGTACATCTTTCTCAAAAGAGTGAAAGGATTCTCGAGAGATTCAATATGTATACATGCAAGCCTGTAAGTACACCATTAGCTCTTCATTTTAAACTTTCAGAGTTACAAATGCCTCAGTCCGAGCATATGTCAAAGATTCCTTATGCCAGTGCAGTTGGTAGCATTATGTATGCCATGGTATGCACACGTTCAGATATTGCTCAATCTGTAAGTGTGATAAGTAGATACATGTCCAGCCCAGAAAAAGGCATTGGGAAGTTGTCAAGTGGATAATGACATATCTCAAGAGAGCTTCTGGTGTTGGTCTGACTTTTCAAAAAAGTGGTGGAGGTATTTTAATTCTCGGTTATGTGAATTCTAACTATGCAGGAGATCTTGACAGAAGAAGGTCCACAACTGGATACATCTTTACCCTCGTTGGCAGTGCCGTTAGTTGGAAGTCGACTCTGCAGTCGATTGTCGCTTCGTCTACGACAAAAGCAGAATACATGGCAGTAGCGGAGGTGGTGAAGGAAGTTATCTAGTTAAAAGGTTTAATAGCGGAATTAAGTTTGGTTCAACTGGAATTAACTCTTAGATGTGATAGTCAGAGTGTTATTCATCTAATGAAAATCAAAGATTTTATTAGCGCACTAAACACATTGATGTCAGATTTCATTTCCTCCGAGATGTTGAAGAGGGAACTATCAAGGTCGTGAAGGTTATCACAGACGATAATGCTGCAGATATGTTGACCAAGATAGTCTCGCTTGCTAAGTTTGCACACTGCAAAGACTTGGCGGGGGTGTGCATCAACTGATGCAACTCCGAAAAGAACAATTGTTAACCATGATTTGATTTTTCTTGTTTCTTACAATGGGATTGCCCAGTAAGCTTAGAAGTTTTGGCTAGAGTTGTTCACACGCACGCTTGAAACGCAAACCAAGGTGGAGATTGAAAATGTTGGTGTATGTTTAGTCAACAATGGCATGCTGAAAATGTTGGTTTATGTTTAGTCACAATAGCATGCCAATTGGAAGAGTTGGTGGAAAGAGTTGGCATGAATGCTAGGAGGAAGCTTCCTCTTTTGATGTCACCCATGACATCAAGAGGAGGTAGTTTGATGTCGCCAATGACACCAAGAGGAGGTCTTTCCCTCTATAAATAGATGCACTCTTTCATTTGTAGAAACCGTCCAAAAAATAATACAATACATTGTAGTGAGTAGAGATTTAAGAGAGAAATTCTCTTAAGTGTAATTGGAAAATCTCCCATTCCTTTGTAAATAATAGAAAGACAATTGTTCTATGATGGACGTAGGATTATTTTGATCCGAACCATGTTAAATCTTGTGTTCTTTCCTTTACGTTTCCGCTAACGCCTGTTCAAACTGGAATTAGATAAAGGTGCTCTAATACTTCCATTGCATGCTGAAAGTGGTGAAACAACACTTAGTACTTGTATGTAATTCTGTTTCCAACTCCTCAACTCCAATTTTCATCTAGAGACCTAGGGTGTGTTTGGTACGAAGGAAAATATTTTCTGGAAAATGTTTTCCAATTTTCCCATGTTTGGTTGGCTTAAATGTTTTGGAAAACATTTTCCTTATCAATTCATTTTCCTCAAATTGGAGGAAAAGGTTTTCCTTATCAAAAGAAGGGAAAACATTTTCCAAAGCTCTTTCTCAACCATTCTCACCCTCACCAATCCACCCCACCCCTCTCCAAAAAACAATTTTTTTTAGAAAAATTTCAGTTTTTCCGTTACCATCCACCCTACTACCCCTCCACCCCACCCCGCAAAAAAAAATTCTTTTACCTTAATTTTTTTTTCTATAATTTTAAATTTCTGTTTTCTTATTTTTCTGCACCCCCACCCCCACCCCCAACACCCCCCGCACCCCCCCCCCCCCCCCCCCCCCCCCCCCGCACAAAAAAAATTACTTTTTTTTGTAATTTAAATTTTTATTTTTTTTTCGATTTACTGCCCCCCCTCCTAGCCCCACCCCCAGCCCCCAACCCCCCCCCCCCCCCCACCCCCCAAAAAAAATTTTAAAATATATTTTTCAGTTTTTAATTTTATTATTTATTAAAATATATATTTTATTAAAGACTCAATATTTTACAAGTTCCAAAATTATGAGTTCGGAAGTTTACGGGTTTAGAAATTATAAATTTACCGATTCGAAAATACGCGATTTTTGCGTTAAAAAGTAAAGCATCACATTAGTTCCTTTAGATTGTGTCAATGTTTAGCGACTTCGGGAAGGGGAAGGGTGGGGGAGGTGGTAGGGGGAGGGGTAGGAGAGTTGCAAAAAAAATATTTTTCTAAAAAAACTATTTTTTACTTTCTAACCAAACATGGAAAATATTTTCCGAAAAATGTTTTCCACTTACCAACCAAACAAGAGAAAATAAGTGATAAAATCACTCATTTTCCATGAAAACATTTTCTAGGAAAACATTTTCCATGGAAAACATTTTCCTTCGTACCAAACACACCCCTAATCATGTTCAAAATTAGTGTTTTAAATGCATCTAATCATTGATCAAGCTTATGTGGCGTCGATATTGCTGAGCTAAATGTATGTATACAGTATGCACGTGTATAAAGAACGTGAATTGGTGGCGACACAGGCTTGGCAAAGTTTCTTCAAACTTGACGGTTAATTTTCCTGCTACTAACGTAAATACGCTGTGGATAAGCCTAACAGCCGTGTATTTGCTGCTTCTTATTTTGATAGGAGTAGGTGCTTGTAGCTCGCTCGCTGTCCGCTAAATGAGCCTTCACTGCCCGCTATTTTAATTAAAAAAAGACTAAAATAGAAAAATAAATAAGCAAAATCAACAACTTGTCCATTTAACTTAAAATAGACCATTGGTCTTAGTTACCAATTTTGTTGTAGAAATATTCCAAAAGAACTTGAAAGAAGACATGTTCTGCATACGTAATATTTTTTTATTTTGGAGAAGACTTTGGAGGTGGCAAATTCCTCCGTACGAGTTGATACTAAAAATTCTCCTGGGGCAACTTAACTTGCTTGCAATGTCTTTTCCCAATGTCCATTATAAATGATCATGTCATTGCAATCACGTTCAAAGAAATCTTGTATTGAGTTATAAAGGTTTATGTAGGGAAATGATATGGAGAAATAACGATGATAATACTGCAATAATATTATTTTAAGCATACGCACGAATTGGCTTGAGTCGTAATAGGCACTGTCCTAAAAAACTATTTCGGCAATGTGAAATATTTTTCCAGGATTAAACAAGCCCATCTCTATTTATTTAGAGGATACATGAATCATCAAAATTGAATAATACCAGCAAGTTTGTAATGAGGAAATAAAACACGGGTTATAAAAGAAATTGGAACACACACAAGGCTAGGAGTAACTGAAAATTACAAGGCTCGTAGTGATGATTACTAATCATTAGTAAGTATGAGAGAACTAAATATTTGTTGGTATATTTTCGGATGATATATGAAGTAAGTATTTATAGTTGTAAGATTTGTGTAAGAAAATGATAAGTATTTATTTACTTGTCAAAAACTTTCCATGTAAGGAGATATTTGGTAGGGGCTCTATACACTTGGCTATATCATAAAGGAGATCAAGCCACATAACTATTTATGTAGCCAATTGTCCACAAAAATATTGAAATACTACCATGGTCCCCGCTATTTCAATTTTTCGTACAAATAAAAGTATGGATAGAAGAGTAAAACTTGCTGGATTCGCATGGACTAAATGTAATAGATTTGGTATTTTTTGGACTATAAATCAAACTTAGACCAATAAAATTTAACTCACAAAATTATTGGTGAAATATAATATTTTTATGAATTAATAATTCTTATTGTAAATCAGAGATTTTATCAATCACATTCTGACCCTCGGTACTTTTGCCGTTCAACGCGATTTTTGAGTCCAATAGGCCATGTGCGTGCCTGGTTATTCATGAGAGCTCTAGAGACTAGGCCAAAATCTCATAGGAGCGGCTCACTCCTCTCTCGTATAGGTGAATTCATCAAGTATATATTGTTCTTTTAAATGAGATTTTTACATTGTTGGGCTCTTATAAAATATTATTTATAGTAATGTTACTATATTTGGATTATTCCAATAATAGCACATTTTATTACAAATGCAGCATATATAAATAAAGTACTAATATTTAATAACGTATTTATTTTCTAACTCTTCCTAAAAACAAGGGATTATGTTTACTTGCCATATTTTCTTTTATTCATTTCTTCCCTTATTTCAGTAGAAGTCCTTCCCATTATTAAATCACCAACGCAAGAATTAAACAAAATATTTTTTTCTTCACACACTTTTTATTCTTCAATGATATATAATTTGGTGTATTATACATAGTATCATCACTTACTACACGATCAAGCGTTCAAGAATTAAAAAGAAATCTGATATGTTGTCATTGCTCGTCGGTATGGCAAATTTTTCCGAATACTTTAAACAATATGTTTGTTTTATAATATGACATTTTAAGTATAAACATTTATACTTATACTTGTAATATTCCAAATATTACATAACAACATTTGAATTAAAAACATATCTTATTTATACTATATTTTATAATGAAATTTTACCTCTGAAGTATATTTATACAAAGGAGATTTCTGGTAGTTCTTTTCAATATTTTGTTTTTATGTGAGGACAATTTTTTTCCAGCAAAATATACATTTACTATGTTTATAATATATTATATTGTAAAAGTTTTATATAATTTTAATATCCGTTCAATAAAATAAATCATTATTAACTAAAATTATACCATGAATACTATGTAAATTCAGATTCCAACAATATATATTTGTATACAAGAATATAATGTAAATTATACTATGAATATTATGTAAATATTGTATTAATTTATTTCACCTAAATACAAAATTAAAAGAAAAATAAAAGGTCAGAATATAGGAGAGTTAGTATGTTAGTAACTTGACTTCTACAATCTTGAATGAATATGTATAATTTCTGTTATGAAAAATAAGAGAGTCTTAATAGAAGAAAAGAAAGATGTTAAAAGAGAAATTTCTACAAATGGACAAAAACAACTGGAAAAGATAATTAGTATCTACAAATAAGCAAAGAACGTTACGGTTCTTCTAAGGATTGACATTAATTATGTGCTACTTTTTTTAATTACTTAGATGCTATTTTGTTAATTACTTATTACTACCATGAATCTGCTAAATTTTCTTAAATATTATCTACTTATGTCTTTTGCTCTTTTTAAATACGCAATCCATAAGGACTATAAATTTCATTAAGAGTTATACTAGTCTTTGTGCACATACATAAAATACATAAAAAAAAATTGCACGTACATTATACATGTATTTCACTTTTAAGAATAAATTTGGATAGAGAAGCTACAATTAGTATAAGAGCAGAAGCTGATTTATACAATTACAGCACAAGGAGGAGAATTTGAGAACATAAAACTAAAAAATAAGGCAGGTTATCTGTTACTCAAAACTTAAAATTGAGATCACTAATCTAAGTAAGAATGTGAGATTTATTTTTTACCTTTTTACATGACTGCATTTTTACTAGTTTTAAGGTCTCTACTATACATTTTTTGTTTTTCTTGAATTTAATACCTACCCCTAATGATAATTAAATCAAGAAAAGTATAAGGGGATAAGAAGTGTTCACATCATATTGACCTTGTCATAAGTAGTTGTCAACTTAATCAAATAATGAAACTTGCTAAGCAATCTTTACCTAGATGTACATATAAAATATACCTTCATCTGCATTTTTTACATAACCAAAAAATTAAACTACACACTAAAAATGCAAGGTCTCAAAATCAAGATTCCCAAAATTGCAGAGTCAGAACAACCAACATCAGCTGAAATAGTTGCTTCTATCGATGATCTCTTGATTCAAATTTTATTACACCTACCTATAACATCACTTCTCTACTTCAAAACAGTATCCAAACTTTGGTTTTCTCTCATTACTAATCCACAATTTTCTGTCCTTTGTCATCCAAATCCAAATCCTGCTTTAGGCCTTTTCTTGCCCTCTACTTCTGTTTTAAAACCAAAGTTTGATTATATCCATTTTAATACCCAAAATCCACCATTCAAGAAACTCAATTTTACTAAGGACCCTTCTGGCATTACTATTCTCCAATCTTGTAATGGACTATTACTTTGTTGCAGTAACCGAATTCGTCAACCTATAAATTACTATGTTTACAACCCTACTACAAAACATTACACAACACTTCCAAAATCATTTCTTGGAACTGAAAATTCCAAGATTCATGCTTTAAGCTTAGCTTTTGAACCTATCAAGTCTCCTCACTATAAAGTAATTTGTATTCACGATTCAGTGTCGTCTCCTCAGCATTATCAGATTGAAATTTACTCATCTGAAACAGGTCCCTGGAGATTATCAGGCGGTCCATTTATCGCTGATGTTAATTTTAGTAAAGGAGTTTATTGGAATGGATCAATTCACTGGATTAGTACTTATGGAAACTTGAATTCTTTATGTTACAATATTGATCTTGAGAGTTTCGGAGTAATGCCAATGCCACATGTGCCTGATAACTACGTATCAGTAACTGTTAGCTATTTTGGTGAATCTTGTGATCATTTGCACCTTATACAAATTTCTAATCCACAAATCCAGTTTGATGTATATGAGATGAAAAGGGACTATTCTGAATGGTTTGTTAAGTACAAGGTTGATCTTCATCCAATTGTTACTGCTTTTCCTATGATGACTAATACACATCTTGATCCTTTTGAAATTGATTACTATAACTTCACGATATTGTCTCTCGTTCGAGGTACACGAGACGAGGATGCATTTATGGTGCTGGGAATTCCTGGTGATTGTAAGGCGATAAGGTACAATCTTGTAAGCAAGAGTTATGAGAAGCTATGTGATGATGAGGTTGGAGATGAACAAGTTTGTTTTCTTAGTGCAGCTAGTGCTTTTGAGTATATTGAGTCTTTATGTTGTGTTTGAATCTATTGTTAAATTTTGAAATACTACATGAATTAAGGTGTGTGATGTGTTGTTTGGAGAGAACTATGAAACAGAAGATATTAGTTTTCTTTTAAGCATCTCTTCTAAAGTCGGTATAAGGTTTGCGTACACTCCACCCACGCCCAGACTCCACTTTGTCATATTACACCAGATTTATAGCTGTTGTTGTTGTTAAGCATCTCTTCTATTGTTTAAACCAGAGAAATATTTTTCTCAATCCTAGTGTTGTTGATGCATGGTTTCTGTTTTCCTACCAAGAGGGAAATTTTCATGCATTTTTCTATACACTTTGTTCATTGGGAAGGTATGGAAAAATCCTTTGTAGGGAGCGCTTCCCCGAATGGAGCCTACGTGGCGCGAATTTAGATATAGTTGAGCTCTAATGCGGGTACCGGACACCGGATGGGAAACCAAAAAAAAAGGTATGTTTTTCCTCTTAATACAAAGGAAATCAAACATCTAATTTTATGGACGTTTGATGAGAGGCATTTGTGGGGAGCCTTGGCGTAACTGGTAAAGTTACTGCCATATGACTAGGATGTCACGGGTTCGAGGCGTGAAAACAATCTCTTGTAGAAATGTACAGTAAGGCCGTGTACAATAGACCCTTGTGGTCCGGCCCTTCTTCGGACTCCGCGCATTGCGGGAGCTTAGTGCACTGGACTGCCCTTTTATCCGATGAGTGGCATTTCAGCTTTAAGGATGTTCAGAAATAAATCTTTGTTTTGTACATATGGAAAAATGAACATATTAATCCTAAAATTTGGCTGAACTTTATATTCACAAAAAAATGCTGGACATTTTGATAGTGTTACATAAGAATACAGACAAACTCGACAACAACTATAACAACTACGCCTCAATCCTAAGAATACAAACAAACTCATCTATGAAAAAAAATTAAAAAATGTGAAAAATCATATAGACAAGCAAGAAACTATGAACTATTTCCACTCATATTGTAGATATTAGTAGCAATTGTTATAAGGCTAGTCACAACTGCTTGAACAATCATGATCACTGCAATGATCTTATCTTTTCGCGAAGATATACCATGGACATCTCTGCCAAACAAGAAATTGATATATTAACACAAATAAAAGAATGAAAATAACTTAAAATCCCTATAGGAGTAAACACGAGTGAGAGAAAGATAGATACCTAAGGGCAATTGCACCTGGAAATATGAAAGCAAGGCAAACACCAGTAGTTGATCCCATGAACTGGAAAATGTACCATATAGACGGGATAAAAATGGCCGCTATATATGACAAGGCCAACAAAACCAAACTAAGAGACACGAATCGTTTGCTATCAGAGGCCAAAAATGGCTTCTTAGGGAAAATGAGTTCATCTATATTGGCCCTTAAGGAGAAGTTCAAGAGAGGAAACACCAGCATAAGGTGAAATGCATAGCTCAAACGAACTATATCGTTTAGCATTGAACTGATTGCTGAAGTACCAGAAGATTTGTCGAAATTTACAAGTATATCTGGCATGATTGAATCCCCGAATAAAAGGTACCCGAAAATGCCAATTGAAAAATAGATAGCTGCACATAGTACTAATGAAATCTTGACAGCAGACGACATAGCTGCTGGTTTTCCCAGCTCAGTTCCAATAGGATGAACTGCATAACAAGTTATAATGTCACATTCGTGATCAAAGTTGACATAAAACTAAACAAGAATCGAAACGAATGTAGAGTTACTTTCTTCTTACCATTGAAGTGAAATGTAAACGCTGTAACAATGACAGGGACCGCGGTGAAAAGGTTGAAGAAAGATGTTTGATTATCCATCTGAGGTAACATTCTTGGACTTACTGTTTTCCCTTTTAGGATTGCTATAATTGCCATTACTGAACATATGACAACAAATACAATTGCTAGGAGAACTGCTAGTGCTGAACTCAACCACAACGATTCTGCAATCACGCGCCACACAACACAAAATGTCAGCGATTCTTCACTGATTCGGACACATATATATCGACTAGGAAAAGCAGAAAAAAGGTAGTATATACTAACCAATTCGTCGATAGAGGACTAGAGGAAGCATAACAAACAAGACAATGAAGAGGATGGCGAAATTACGAGAATTCCACCAATGAATCCCAAACCATTCTTGCAAAACACCAAGATGTTCTCCTTGTCCAGATAGAACATCTCCTGCTCATAGAAGATAACAGAAACTGTTATTGGTTGAATCAATCACTCAAATTCATTCAACTTAATTCGCAAGCATATTTTTTATCTTTAGTTATGCATCAGATAATCATTAGAAAAAGATCCAGAAAAGGTAAATCCAAAAACAAGAAATGGGGAAATCAAGTAATTCAACATGTACATATAGATGGAAGATAGCAGGCAGAGGCGGATCCAGGATTTTAAGTTTATGGGTTCCTGTCACAATTTCAAATTAATATACAATAATAACTGGTTCCCAAATAGATATTTCATAATTTTTTTTTAAAAAAATACAAAAGTTACTGCGTTCCCAAGAACCCGGTAACTACACCCTAGATCCGCTCATGATAGCAGGTATCCATGAAACTAGTTGAGGTGTCGTGCAAGCTGGCCTGAACGCCACAATTATCAAGAAAAAAAATAAGTGCAAAACATTACTAAAGCTCTATTTTTCTTTGTCTACAGAATCATTCAACAATTAATTACTGTTGATCAGTCTATGAGTTCCTTTTCAACCTCAAACTACTTCAAAATATATACTCCATCCGTCCCAGTTTATGCGGACACTTTTAGTCCGTCAAAATGAATGATACCTTTTTATATTTAGTAAGTAACAATTTAATTTCAAACTCCCATTTGACCTTAATGAGATGATTTTGTAGCCTCAAATATTTATGGCTTGTTTTAGACCATAAATTTCAAATGCCTTTCCTTCATTCTTAAAGTCTGCGCTCAATCAAACACCATTACATAAATTGGAACGAGCAGTACTAATTTGGCTTTTACTTTGATTTTAACTAAAAAAGGAAAGAACCAAATAGTTTTTGGCTCTAGAAGTTGATGAAAAGCCAGACATACAAAAAAAAAAAATTTAAAAAAAATCCCACAAATTAAGGTTTGGAAAGGCAATTGTGTACGTACACGTTACCCCTACCTCGTGAAGTTCGAGAGGCAGTTTATAATAAACCCCGGCTGATGAAGAGCCAGATATGACTTGCTTAATTCAGGCGAAACATATTGCACACATAAACAACAAAGTTACAGAATCAAGAAGTTAAATTTATGCTTACCAATAATAATAAGGTACATAATCAAGCAACCAAGATTGGTGAACATAACAGCAATTTGAACAGCAACAGAACCAATCTTCCCAAAAGACTCATTCATTAATGCAGCATAAGTTTTAGACTCGCCCGCATACGTAAACCTCAACATGAAATCAACCGATATGTCAACCAACAAAGCAACCAAAACAATCAATATAAAAGCTGGAATTACACCTAAGACTTTTAGAGTTGCTGGAACAGACATAATTCCAGCACCAATAATACTTGTTGAAACATTAAAAACTGCTCTCAAAATCAGCAGCTGGTTTTCCTTTGTATTAGATTTTGTCTTTGGCAATAGAGGAATGTTAGCTCCAGCTTCATTTTTTGCCGGAGCCATTTCAGAGACAATGAATGTAGAATTCTTGTTTTTGTTGTGTTTTTATGTTTCTATATTCTGGTTTTTAAAGTATGTAACAATAATTGACTAATTTTGTGAATTTACGAAAAAGGGTATCAGACATTGGTAGGTACAAATGAATGATTAGTCATAATGAGTATAGTATGTAGGGGTAAAGTTGGAATCTTGTGAGGATGATAGATTTAGTTTAGACATTTTGAGAGGTGCATATGGACGCGGCAATAGCGACCGGTTAGATAGATTAAATGTACGTGGACGTAATTATGGGAAAAATGGGTCTTTTCTGATTACAGCTAAAGGCCCGTATGGACTAATGGCTTATCCGGGGATAAGTATAATTAATTTCGAAATTAAATTTAAAATAAGTTTATCTTATATTTAGTTGGGTTAAAATCATGCTATTAGTTATACCGGATTAAAATATTTTTTTATCCCTATGAGAGGATGAAATAACTATTCTTAGGATAACTAATCCCGAGATAACTAATCACGAGATAAATTGTTTTCCAACCAAATGATTCCTAAGGATTGGAAAGATTTAACTTATAAATTGACAAAGAATATAATTTCATTGTATTTTAATCTTTTATAATAGGTAATTTTAATACATTATACAAATAATTTATTTTGCTTTTAAGTTAGTAATTGCATTTTTTTTTTACGGATGAGCACATGTAGCGAGAATTTAATCGTGTTTGTCACCCTACTATAACCCTTCTTTTTTTAACCTGGAGCAATATGAGTAGCCAAGTCAACAAAAAGAATCTTTTGAGATTGACTCGCAATTGTTATACAACGACA
>JASVEL010003727.1:0-62395 GCA_032618575.1 Nicotiana noctiflora | reverse complement strand
GACAACTACCTAGTAAAATCTCACAAAGTGGGGTCTGGGGAGGGTAATATGTACGCAAACCTTACCCCTACCCCGAAAGGGCAGAGAGGTTGTTTCCGAAAGACCCTCGGCTCAGAAAAAGAAAAGGAAAAGAGAAGAAGACAATTCATTAGTCACTTCAGTCGAAACCATAATAGTAACAGAAGCATAACAACCAACAGATAAATGACATGCAATAACATTAACCAGAAACTAAGGCCTGATGCTAAGATAGATCAAGGATAAAGTGAATTCAACATAGACTGCAAGCTATCTAAGATCAATCCTAATCCAACCCCTCTTCAACCCCGGAATAAAGTGCGCAAAGCTCCACTACCCCTACCCTACAACCCTAATGCTTGTTGAAAAGTGATTCAAAAATGTTTGACCAAGTCTTTAGGAGTTTGTTAGTTGATTTTCTTTGTTTAAGCAAGTTTAGATATTGATTAGCTTTAGTGGGTAAGTGAATTAGTGGAGCTATATTCTAGTATTTTCAGTTTTTTTGTAAGCCTATTTATAGGCATTTCTTTTACACTTCGTTGCATCAGAAATATAAGAATTACAGTAGCTTTTCATCTCTTTTTGCTCTATTCTTTTGTTTACTTTCTCCTTATAATTCTTTTCTTATCCAACAAATTTGGTATCGAAGCCAGGTTCTTTTCAAAATTTGGTGAGTATTTGAGTGAAACTAGAGAGAAAGTGTGAGAGCAACAGAAAAATGGCCATGAATGGTATTTCATCATCTTCCCAACCACTCATTCCAATTTTTACTGGTGAAAAGTATGAGTTTTGGAGTATCAAAATGAAAACTCTTTTCAAATCACAAGGAGTTTGGGAGCTTGTGGAAGCAGGGTTTGTGGATCAAGCAAGCTCTAACGAAGAGGTGGAAAAATTGAAAGAGATCAAAAAGAAGGATGCCAAAGCACTATGTTTCATTCAACAAGCAGTCCATGACACAATCTTTTCAAGAATTGCAGCAGCAACTACGTCTTCGCAGGCATGGAAGATCTTGAAAAAGGAATTTCAAGGTTCAGCTAAAGTAATTACGGTAAAATTGCAGACTTACCGTCGTGAATTTGAAACTCTTTCTATGAAAAGTAATGAATCTGTTCAAACTTATTTGTCTAGAGTTTCTTCTCTTGTTAATCAAATGAAGTCTTATGGTGAAGACATATCTGAAGAAATTGTTGTTGCAAAAGTTTTAAGGAGTCTTACTCCAAAGTTTGAATATGTTGTTGTTGCGATTGAGGAATCTCATGACTTATCTAATTATTCTTTTGATGAACTAATGAGTTCTTTGCAAGCTCATGAAGAAAGGCTCCAAAGGTTACATGAAAAAAATGAAGAAAAGGCATTTCAGGTGAAGGGAGAGTCCACTCATCAAAAAGATAAGTCAGAATTTTTTTCTAATCATGGTCGTGGCAGAGGTGGTTTTCGTGGAAGAGGTCGTGGAAGAGGCCAAGGAAGAGGTCGAGATAGAGGAGGATCAAATGAAGAGAAGCAAAATAGGATATTTCTGTGCAATTACTGCAGAAAGCCAGGTCATAAGGAAGCTTATTGTTGGCAAAAGCAGAAGGATGAAAATAACCAAGCAAGTTTTGCGGAAAAAAATGACGATGAGAGTAAGTTGTTTACGGCCTTTTATAGTGAAAAAGAAATTCCTAACGATGTTTTAATTTTGGACAGTGGATGTTCCAATCATATGTCTGGAACAAGATCATTGTTCAAAGAACTTGATGAGTCCAAAAAGTCAGACGTGAGGGTGAGAGACAACAAGAAGATCCAAGTTGAAGGCAGAGGTACTGTTAGCATTAGAACCAGCCAAGGTAATGCTAAAATATTAGAAGATGTGATGTTTGTTCCTAGTCTATCTCATAATTTGCTTAGCATTGGACAATTAATGGTTAGCGGATACTCAATTTCTTTTGATGATGGTTTTTGCACTATAAGAAGTAAGAAATCTGGACAAACCATTGCTACAGTTCCAATGACTAACAATAAAATGTTTCCTTTAGAAGTTTCAATGGTCGAGAAATGTGCTATGGTAGCTAGTAGTGATAATGATACTAGACTGTGGCATTTGCGTTATGGACATTTAAATGTCAATGGACCGAAGTTATTGAGCCAAAAGGAAATGGTTTTTGGATTGCCAAAAGTTGAGAATCTTGATTTTTGTGAAAGTTGTGTTTATGAAAAACAAAGTAAAAATATTTTTCCTATAGGCAAGTCTTGGAGAGCTTCTATTTGTCTCGAGTTAGTACATGCTGACTTGTGCGGTCCTATGAATATTGAGTCCTTAGGGGGAAGTCGATACTTTTTGCTTTTTATTGATGATTATAGTCGTATGAGTTGGATATATTTCTTGAAATTTAAATCTGAAACTTTTGAGAAATTCAAGAAATTTAAATCTTTTGTTGAGAAGCAAAGTGGATGTAAAATAAAAACTCTTCGGACGGATAGAGGTGGTGAGTTTATGTCAAATGAATTCAGTTCCTTTTGTGAGGAAAATGAAATACATAGAGAGCTCACAGCACCTTATACACCAGAGTAAAATGGTGTAGCCGAACGTAAGAGTCGCACAATTGTCGAGATGGGCAGAAGCATGATGCAAGCTAGATGTGTTTCAAAGTCCTTTTGGGCTGAAGCCGTTGCCACTGCTGTCTATGTGCTGAATATTTCACTAACTAAGGCAGTTCTTAATCGAACACCATATGAAGCATGGAAAGGTAACAAGCCCAAGGTAAGCCACTTACGTGTCTTTGGATGTGTAGCTTATGCTTTGGTGAATTCACAGGCTCGACGCAAGCTTGATGAAAAATCTAAAAAATGTGTCTTTGTTGGTTATAGCACACAATCTAAAGCTTATAAGCTATATAATCCAGTGAGTGGAAAAATTATAGTCAGTAGAAATGTTGTGTTTAATGAAGACGCAAGCTGGAACTTTAATTCTGGAAATGAAAGTTCAAATATTCAGTTATTGCCTACTAATGATGTTGTTGATCAAGAGCATGTAGCAGATCCTTCTTCATCAGATCCATCAATTGTCTCATCAATGGAACCATCAACTTCTCCAACATTGGAGGAACCTTCAGCTGAGCCAGTTCCATTAAAAAGATCAACAAGGGATAGAAAACCAAATCCCAAATATGCTGACAGTACATCATGTACTTTTGCTTTGCTTGTTTCAGATCCCATTTGCTTTGAAGATGCTGAAAAGAGGCTAAATGGTGCAAAACTATGGAAGAGGAGCTCTTAGCTATTCAAAAAAATCAGACCTGGGACTTGGTTAATTTGCCAGAAGGAAAGAAAGCTATTGGGCTCAAATGGGTATTTAGAACCAAGTATCATGCAGATGGAAGCATTCAAAAACACAAGGCAAGGCTTGTCGCAAAGGGCTATTCCCAACAACAAGGTATCGACTTTGATGAAACCTTTTCTCCTGTTGCCCGCTTTGAAACTGTTAGAACTATCTTAGCTTTCGCTGCAACATTAAATTGGCCAGTGTACCAATTTGATGTTAAATCTGCCTTTTTAAACGGTGATTTGGAAGAAGATGTTTATGTCTCACAACCTGAAGGGTTTGTAGTTAACGGCAAAGAAGATAAGGTTTACAGGTTAAAAAAGGCACTTTATGGCTTAAAGCAAGCGCCGCGGGCATGGTACTTCAAAATTGATTCTTATTTTCAGAAGAGTGGTTTCAAAAGGAGCAACAATGAGCCTACTCTTTATATCAAACGGGAAGGTAAAAATAATTTTTTGGCGGTATGTCTTTACGTTGATGATATAATATATATGGGTTCACATGAGTCTATTGTGGCTGAATTTAAAGATTGCATGATGAAGAATTTTGAGATGTCTGATTTAGGTCTACTGCATTATTTTCTTGGTCTTGAGGTGAAACAAGGAATTGATGGCATATTTCTTTCACAAAGAAAATATGCAACAGATCTTTTGAAAAGGTTTAATATGGTGAATTGTAAAGTTGTTGCTACGCCAATGAATATTAATGAGAAGTTGCGTCTTGATGATGGTACTGAAATGGCAAATGCAACTTATTTTAGAAGTCATGTTGGTGGTTTAAATTATTTGTCTCATACGAGGCCAGATATTACTTTCTCTGTTGGAGTAGTGTTAAGATTTATGCTTAGTCCAAGCAAACTTCACCTTGGAGCTGCAAAGAGAATACTGAGATATATCGCAGGGACAATAGATCATGGAATTTGGTATTCTAAGGTAACAAATTTCACATTAACTGGCTTTACGGATAGCGATTGGGCAGGTAACATTGATGATAGAAAGAGCACGTCTGGTTTCTTGTTTAATCTCGGATCTGGAGCAATTTCATGGAGTTCAAAGAAGCAAGAAGTGGTGGCATTATCAACTTCAGGAGGCTGAATATATTGCAGCAACTTCGGCAGCTTGTCAAGCAGTTTGGTTAAGGAGACTTGTTGCAGATTTCGATCAAAAACAAGCTGATGCAACTGAAATATTCTGTGACAACAGGTCTGCTATTGCGATATCGAAAAAGCCAGCATTTCATAGCAGAACAAAGCACATCGATATTCACTATCACTATATTCGGAGTCTTGTTTCTACCGGAGAAATTACTTTGAAGACTTGTGGTACGAATAAGCAAGCGGCAGACATCTTTACAAAGTCACTTCCGCAAGCAAAGCACGAGTTCTTCAGAGGTCAACTTGGAGTTTGCACTTTTGAATCAAGGGAGAGTGTTGAAAAGTGATTCAAAAATATTTGACCAAGTCTATAGGAGTTTGTTAGTTGATTTCCTTTGTTTAAACAAGTTTAGATATTGATTAGCTTTAGTGAGTAAGTGGATTAGTGGAGCTATATTCTAGTATTTTCAGTTTCTTTGTAAGCCTATTTATAGGCATTTCTTTTACACTTCGTTGCATCAGAAATATAAGAATTACAGTAGCTTTTCATCTCTTTTTGCTCTATTCTTTTGCTTACTTTCTCCTTATAATTCTTTTCTTATCCAACAATGCTTGACCTTCAAACATTCCTATCAAGGGCTATGTCCGCAGAAATTTGCAATCGGGCCATGTCCTGCATGATCACCTTTCCCCAGTACTTCTTAGGCTTCCCTCTACCTCTGCTCGTGCCCACAACGGCCAACCGCTCACATCTCCTCACTGGAGCATCAAGGCTTCTTCTCCGCACATGCCCAAACCATCTGAGCCTCGCTTTACGCATCTTGTCATCCACAGGTGCCACGCCTACCTTCTTCCGGATATCCTTATTCCTAATCTTGTCTATCCTAGTGTGCCCGCACATCCACCTCAACATCCGCATCTCTGCTACCTTCATCCTCTGGATATGAGAGTTCTTAACCGGTCAACACTCTGCCCCATACAACATGGCCGGTCTAACCACAGCTCTGTAAAACTTACCTTTGAGTAACTGTGGTACTTTCTTGTCACACAAGACTCCCGTGCAAGCATCCACTTCATCCAGCCCGCCCCTATACGGTGAGTGACGTCCTTGTCGATCTCACCGTCCCCTTGGATCATCAACCCAAGATACTTGAAGCTATCTTTCTTGGGGATGACCTGTGATCCAAGCCTCACGTCAATGCCTACTTCCCTCGGCTCATCGCTAAACTTGCACTCCAGGTACTCAGTCTTGGACCTGCTCAATTTAAAACCCTTAGACTTAGGGGTCTGTCTCCAAACCTCCAATCTCTCGTTAACACTAACCCTCATCTCGTCAATTAGAACTATGTCATCAGCAAATAACATACACCATAGCACATCCCCTTGAATATGGCGAGTCAATGCATCCATCACCAAGGCAAATAGGAACGAACTAAGCGCAGAGCCTTGGTGTAATCCCATTGTGGAAAGTCCTTCGAGTCACATCTCACAGTCCTAACCATAGTCTTAGGCCCATCGTACATGTCTTTGATTGCTGTTATGTAGGCTACCAGCACACCCTCGCTCAAGACATCTCCAGAGCACCTCCCTGGGGATCATGTCATATGCTTTCTCCAAGTCGATAAACACCATGTGCATATCCTTCTTCCTATCCTTGTATTGCTCCACCATCCTCCTAATAAGGTAGATAGCTTCCGTAGTGGAGCGGCCTGGCATGAACCCAAACTAATTGTCGGGAATAGACGTCGTCTTCCTCACCCTCGCCTCCACCACCCTCTCCCAAACTTTCATGGTATGGCTAAGTAACTTGATGCCCCTATAATTGTTACAATACTGGATATCACCTTTGTTCTTGTACAACGGTACCACTGTACTTGACCTCCACTCATCCAACATCCTCTTCGTCCTAAAAATGACATTGAACAACCCAGTCAACCACTCCAATCCTGCTTTACCCACACACTTCCAAAACTCAACCGGGATCTCATCTGGCCCAGTCGCTTTACCCCTGGTCATTTTGCGCAAAGCCCCCACGATCTCCTCCACCTCAATACGCCTGTAATATCTAAAATCTCGGTGCCTCCCCGAATGCCCCAAGTCCCCTAACGCCATATCTCGGTCACCCTCCTCATTCAAAAGACCATAAAAGTATGTCTACCATCTCTGCTTAATCTGGGACTCTTCCATCAATACTCGACCTTACTCGTCTTTGATGTACCTAATTTGGTCCAGATCACGGGCCTTACTTTCCTTCGCTTTAGCCAGCCGAAAGAACTTCCTGTCCCCGCCTTTCTCCCCAATTTTTTGTATAGGCGGCCAAACGCTGCATTCTTGGCCTCCGTGACCGCCAACTTTGCCTCCTTCCTTGCCACCTTGTACCTCTCTCTATTCGCTCTCCTTTCCTCCTCATTTATGCTCCCTGCCCACTTTTCATACGCTACCTTCTTCACCTCCACTTTACCTTGGACTACGTCATTCCACCACCAGTCGCCTTGGTGCCTGCCGGAAAAACCCTTCGATACCCTTAGCACCTCTCTTGCCGCCTTCCTCACATAGTTCGCCATTTTTTACCACATAGTACTTGCGTCGCCACTACTCCTCCAAGCTCTCATAGCGGCTAACCTCTCTTCCAACTCTTGGGCTTTATCCTTGGTTAAAGTTCCCCATCTAATCCTCGGTCTGCCCCGAGCATACCTCTTCTTCCTCTCAACATAATACCGACGTCCATTACTAAAAGCTCATGTTGAGTCGCGAGGGTCTCTCCAGGGATGACCTTGCAATCCTTACACAAACCTCTGTCACACCTTCTGAGGAGAAGGTAATCAATCTGAGTCTTCACCGCTGAATTTTGGAAAGTAACCAGGTGCTCCTCCCTCTTCGAAAAAGACGAGTTCGCAATCACCTGCTCAAAAGCCCTGGCGAAGTCTAGCGACGAAGTACCTCCTCCGTTCCTAACCCCAAGTCCAAAGCCACCATGCACCTCGCCATAGCCACCCGCAACCGACCCAATAAGGCCATTAAAATTCCTTCAAATAAATAACTTTTCAGTGGGTGGAATATTACGAACAACCTCGTCCAAACCCTCCCAAAAATGCCTCTTGACCTCCTCATCTAAACCCGCTTGCGGTGCGTAAGCTCTCACTACATCGAGGGTGCAATCACCGATCACCAACTTAATAAACATTAGTCTATCATTCACTCGCCTAACCTCCACCACAGACTCTCTAAGATTCCTGTCCACCAAGATACACTCCATTCTTACCCCTCACGACTCTAGAGTACCATAACTTATACCCGTCTGCATTTCGAGCATTTGATCCTGCCCACCTAGTCTCCTGGACATAGGCTATATTAACCTTCCTCTTCTGGAGAATCTTTGCCAGCTCAATAGATTTACACGTGAGCGTGCCTATGTTCCATGACCCGATCCTCAGTCTACGGGCTCCCTCTTTCCCCTTACCCTTCTTGCCTCTCGTCCCATCCACTGGCCCCCTTCCCACCCCGCTCCTCACCCCCGGTACCCCTCGAGGACATGACCCTACTTTACCATCCCAGACCACAGCCACTATACCTACAGGTATACCTAGGAAAAAAGAGGAAGCAACTACAGGTGTTCTAAAAATATGCTTGAAGTGATTCTAACTAAATAGTCACAACTTAAGTAGCATAAGGTAAGAGACAAGAAAGCGGGAGGTACCAACTCCCAATGGAAAGAACCTGAAAATATGAATCGACGTCGGTTGCCGCCAAGCACCACCACTGCCGCTAGTTGCACTGCTGAAATCGCCGCCTCCGTGAACCCCAGGCACTACTCTGATTGACTTGTACAAAAAAAACAAGGACACGAAAAAAGAGATGGTCCCGCTGCCTCTACTACCACTGGTCGTTGGGCAGCACATTTCAACGGGAAGTCAAAAGTGAAGAAAGGGGGTGGGAGTGGGAGATCGTTGGGGGCTGGGAGGGGACAACGAAGAGGATAAAGAAAGGGGAAGAAAAGGGAGATGAGAGGGAAGATAGAGGGAGATCAAGGAGGAAGAAACGGCGTCACCGATGGTCGCCGGAAAGTTGCCGGCGCCGATCGAAACAGTAGGCGAGAGGGAAAGAGAAGGTAAAGGAAAAGCAAGAGAGGGTGGGGGAGAGAAGAAATGAGGAAGAGACGAGAAAGAAGGGTGGGGGGGGGGGGGGACTTATGGCTCGCCGAAAAAAGGAGCACCGGAAAGGATTGCTGGCAAAGTGACAGTGACAAAGTGAACGTTACTTTACTTAGAGAGAGAGAGAGAGTAAAAGCTGTCGGCCTTAATAATAGTAATAATTAAAAATAAATGAGGCATAAGTATTTATACAACAACAACACAGTAAAATCCCACAAGTGATGTCTGGAGAGGGTAGTGTGTACGCAGACCTTACCCCTACCCTAAGGAGGTAGAGAGGCTGTTTCCGAAAGACCCTCGGCTCAATGTAATAAAAAAAATAATAAAAGAGAGTATTAGATTCACTGCAAAAATCTTGTGGTAAAAGGAACATAGAAAGCAGGAAAGGAAAAGTAATAATAATAATAATAATAATAATATAATAATAATAATAATAATAATAATAATAATAATAATAATAATAATAATAATTCAAAGCAAAAATAATGGTTTGTAAATGGATCATGCATCAAAAATAGAAAATAGTAAAACTCGACATTGCCCCTAGCTAACTTGGACAAAAATCCACTGAACTAGTCCACTACCTCCTAGCCTACAACCGTAATACGCGGCTTCCATAACTTCCTATTAAGTGCCATGTCCTCGGAAATCTGAAGTCTCGCCATATCCTGCCTGATCACCTCTCCCCAATACTTCTTAGGCCGCGATATGCCTCTTCTCGTGCCTTCCACAATCAGTCGCTCACACCTCCTTACTGGAGCATCTGGGCTTCTCCTCTGTACATGTCCGAACCATTTGAGCCTCGCTTCCCGCATCTTGTCATCAATAGGGGCCACGTGCACCTTCTCCCAAATGTCATCATTCCCAATCTTATCCTTTCTAGTGTGCCCACACATCCACCTCAACATCCTCATTTCAGCTACTTTTATCTTTTGGATATGTGAGTTCTTAACAGGCCAACACTCAGCCCCATACATCATGGCCGGTCTAACCACCGCTTTATAGAACTTACCTTTGAGTATCGTTGGCACTCTCTTATCACACAAGACTCCAGATGCTAATCTGCACTTCATCCATCCTACACCAATATGGTGTGTGAAATCATCGTCAATCTCCCCTCCCCCGTAGATAACCGACCCAAGATACTTGAAGCTGCTTCTATTTGGGATAATCTGTGACTCAAGCCTCACATCCACGTCCATTTCCCCCGGCCCGATGCTGAACTTACACTCGAGGCATTCCGTCTTCGTCCTGCTTAGCTTGAAGCCCTTCGACTCAAGAGTCTGTCACCAGACTTCCAATCTCTCGTTAACACCGGCTCGTGACTCGTCAATCAGAACTATGTCATTGGCGAATATCATGCACCATGGCACCTCTCCTTGAATATGGTATGATATCCATCACCAGGGCGAATAAGAATGGACCGAGCGCAGCGCCTTGGTGTAATCCCATCTCAACCGGAAAAGGCTCAGAGTCCCCTCCGAATAATTTTATTTTTATTAATAAAATTAAATAGTTTTATGCTATTAGTGTAACAACAACAACAACAGCTACCCAGTATAGTCCCACAAGGTGGGGTTTGGGGAGGGTAATATGTACGCAGGCATTATCCCTACCCGATAGGGCAGAGAGGTTGTTTCCAATCGACCCTCGGCGAAAGATCGAGAAAAGAAAAAAATAAAAACAAAAACAAAATAAAAGAAAACAAAAGGGTATAGAAGTCAAATTGGGAAGCGTTGATGGGATCTGGCCCCGAGCCACTTGAGGACAATAATGAACAAACAAATAATATGATTCGGAGGATGCAATTACGATCACAAATCACGTGGTCAAGCACTATATATGATTATTACCAAACAAAAAAGAATTAGTCAAAAAAGGTGCTGAGCCCGCAACTACTTAATCTAGAAAAGTTATAGTCCAATTAAACTTCTCCTACTAACTTTTTGTGAAAAGCTAAATTAATGTAGACAATTTGTTTGGTACCATGAACTTGGCCACTTTAGGAAGACAATCAACAATAAAACGTGATTCATAGGACTTTAATCGAGGTTAAGATATTATAAGCAATTTGATATCAACCAAAAAGAACTAGTCAATTTTAAGTAAACTTTTTATTATAAGGTCACTGAGCGCTATAAATATTGTTAAGTGATTTTGTTATTATAAATAAAAGGAAAATGATTTTGATAGATAATTTTAGATAGTCGGATAACTATTTGAGTAACAGTCCGTTTGGCCAAGTTGTAAAAATTAGCTTATTTTGAGAAGTGTTATAAATAGAATTCTATTTATGGTGAATGTCAATATCTAGAGAGATTCTAGGGTTTATTACTTGGTGGCTAAGTCATCATCTCCCTATAAATAGAGGGTTCTATTTCATTGTAATTCATCCCATATTAATAAGAATTCTCTCTCTACTTTGCTCTGCAATATTATTCTTGTTCTTCTATTATTTTATAATACGTTATCAGCACGAGACTCTAACCAATTGAGTAGAAGCTTTGGGATTGAGCACAATGATTGTCAATTATTCCATGGACTTCATTCATGATTAAATTTTGGATTTAAGGTAAGTATTTTACCGTTTTCTCTTTTATTCTATACTTTGATTTTACATACAAGCAAAGACAATAATTATAACTCTAATGGAGTTTAAGAAATTACAACCACCCAAAGTGGCAAAGTTTCTATGCCTTGTCATGATTAAACTCATGTATGATTGTGGGCAAAGAATTTAAAACTCGTCCCGTTGAATTTTCTCCATTCTCATTCTCTTTAGAGAATGTGATAGCAGTATGTGATAAGTCTGAAAGAAGACAAAATTATTACCGTGAAGGTATCAATGGATGTGGACGTGGCAATAGAAGAATTTATAATCGTCACCATTGTGATAATGAGAATAATAAGGATTCTCAAAATAATTCTTCACTATGTGAAGGTAATATTTGTCGTCGATTTAACGTGAGATTTTATATAGCACATATAGATGATTATGGTCCATTCATGATGGGAATGTGACAACATCTGATTTATGAAGACATATTCATTCTTGAAAGAATATGAACATGCTATTGGTATTGAATATACCACACTCACCTCTAGAAGGAGGTTTGAGATGATATAAGAAAATAATATCATTATTATGGCATGAATGGCCATTGGTCACGTACCTATTGTACGCCAAAATATTTTGGCAATGTGATTATTAAAGGGCAACAATAATGCAAGAAACATATCTTGCATATAATTTTGGTCATGACCATAATGGTATAAGTTTCTCTTTGAAAGAGATATTCACCGTATAGGTGTTGATGATTATGTGGTACTATAAATTAATTGAGAGCTCTGGAAGAGCCAATTACCACTATTTTGGAGAAACAAAATTAATTACCAATAAGGTATTGTGTTGTAGTACGTCTCAAAGAAACTTATTCAGTTTCCAAAGTATACGCGAAAGCGGTTATTATATTGAGACTATAAATAAAGGAAAGATTTAATATCTTCTATTACTACAACTTGTAGCAGGGTAATATGTATGTGAAAAGCTACCCACTTTATTCTCCAATTTGTACTACATAAACAAAGAATACCACAATGAAGTGGATATTGATATAAAAATCCATATCATAATAAACTTGGAGTTTATTCATAATTGTACACATCATGGTGTAAATCTGAAGTTTATCAATATTGATAATTTATTCAGTTAACATAAATGGTTTTGCCATATCAATCTAAGTATAATGTGCAAAAATAATAGAGAATTCACATGGGTAAATATTAAAGAACTACAAAGTTCTTTATGAATTCTCTTACATTGCTTGTTCTCATTAATTAATTGACCAACTAAAATTGGGATTGAATCCCATGAATGCTAGAAATATCAAAGTTGAATATGGGCCCATTCACCTGCCATGTATACCACATAAGATTCATCTATGAGATGGTTACATGTGCAATTATTATTAACCCGCAACCTGGCCGGTAGTGCGAGGTAACTTGCTCATTAATTAATTTCGAGCATAATTTCCAGATTTCCTATTCAAGATAGTTTATCTTGATAAGTTGGTTTACATCACAGTTTGTTTAGCAAAATAATTTATTAAGTGCCTCAACTTAATAGCTAAAATATTGCTTATGAGAACAAAGTTATATATATCAGTTTGATATACATTATATACGAAAGTATATTATTTTCTCCCCTCACAGGTGGTTCAGGGTCAGGAACCAAATAATTCCATCTTATTATTATTAATGTGCAGTGTATATTTTGATTAACACCATGACGCACAAAGATGGGTTCTCAAAGTTGAGGAAACAAGTTAGTTTTTCTAACACGAGGGGGAGACAAGATACAACCGTTGAGAAAACGTTACATGGAATGAATTATCATTTATACATCTAGATCCTTGAATAAAATAATATGAACTTGAAGTTCATAAAAGGATAATTCATGTGCAATTTATTGCAAAGCATGCGAGACGCATTTGGCTGACCCAAATAAAGTAACTATATTCTCATTGCAAATGCTCATATTAAGTCCTAGAAGAACAAAGTCTATGGTAAGCTTAAAGCGTATAGACAATCGGTTTCAAATAAACTTCTTGATAAAGAAGATGAGCAAATGATCAAAATGATCATAATAAAGGAGGCAAGTGATCCAGAAGATCACATGACATAACACTTCGTAATATCTCATGAGAGATTCAGGTACCTGAATATATGAATGAAGAGATCCCTATGTTATGTCATTATGAAAATACATTGAAACTGATATAAAATCTTTGTCGACGTCAACATTCAAGAAGCTAGTGCACAAGATTGCGATGTGAAGGCTCAAGGATGTGAATTGATGCTCTCATCAGGGGGAGTTAATGCGAGTTGCACTCTTTTTCCCTTACAAGGTTTTGTCCCACTAGGTTTTCCTTGCGAGGTTTTTAACGAGGCAACCAAAAGGCGTATTGTTAGATATGTGTACTCTTTTTCCTTCTCTAAATTTTTTTTCCTTTGGGTTTTATTTAGTTAAAGATTTTAACGAGGCACATTATCTGTTGAATAGACATTCAAGAGGGAGTGTTATAAATAGAATTCTATTTATGGTGAATGTCTATATTTAGAGAGATTCTAGGGTTTATTACTTGGTGGCTAAGTCGCCATCTCCCTATAAATAGAGGGTTCTATTTCATTGTAATTCATCCCATATTAATAAGAATTCTCTCTCTCTACTTTGCTCTGCAATATTGTTCTTGTTCTTCTATTATTTTATAATAAGAAGTGCTTTTTTTAAAAGTGTTTTTGGTGATAATTAGTTTGTGTTTGACTAATTAGTTTGAAAAGTAATTCTGAGCAGAGGCGGATCCAGAATTTTAGGTTTATGGGTTCCGACAAAAATCTCGAGTTAATATACAATACTAACTAGATGAACGGATTGGGTTCAAAGCTACATATTCTTATTTCAATGGATTTTTCAATACAAATACAGGTTCTAGACAAAAGCTATTGGGTTCACGGGAACCCGTAAGTATTGAACTGAATCCGCCCCTGCTTCTTAGAAGCAATTAGTGTTTGGATAAGCTTTAAAACTGCTTTTAAGTGTATTTTTCTCAAAGTGTTTCTCAAAAAAGTGTTTTTGGAGAGAAGCTACTTTTTTCTGCTTCTCCAAAACTATTTCTGTTTCTCCTCAAAAGTAATTTTCTTTTCTTCCAGAAGCTGGCCAAACAACTCATTTTTTAGCCAAAAGTGTTTTTTGCGAAAAAAAAAGACACTTTTGGCCAAAAATAAACTTGGTCAAAAGGCTATAATTGACTCTTTCTTTTGTGGAGAGTTACTCATTTGAATGAGAAATTTCAGGATAAGTCTTTATAATCTACATAAAATGCATAAAAATGTCATTCAACTTTCGGAAATAGTTTATCATGCCATCCGTTAAAAGAATACACATTTCATGTCACTGTCGTTAAAGAAATAACTCATCCACGACATTATTGACTAACGACAGTGGCATGATGGGCCAAATAAAAATTGAGCCGTTAGTCAATAATAACATGGATGAGCTATTTCTTTAGCGACAGTGACATGAAAATATGAACTTTTTAACGGATGACATAGATAAACCATTTCTGAAAGTTGAGTGCGACATTTTTAGGCCTTTTCTGTACAATCTATAAAATGAAAAATACAGACATTTCTTTCAGAGAGTTGAAACTTACTGAATTATCATCTTCTTATTACGGAACTCAACGATCCTAGAGCCAACTTGGTCTCTTCCTTACTACAAACTAGATTATTTTACTCTAGAAAAACAATTTGACAAAGTACTTTAACTCTGTTAAATCATTTAACTTTTAAGAGTGTTTAGGAAAATTATAAAAAAAAATATGCACACGACACGCCATCAAGTGTATCATGGTGCCACACGGTATCCGTTTCAGGACTATTTCTTCACATGATGTCAAAGTAATTACAGCTAGACTCTACTACAACCAAATATTCGTTGCAAAAGTATTTTTTGTTTTTATCCTAATCGATGTTCAGTATCTGTATTAAGGTCTAATTAAATTGAATTCTTTCATCTTAAAAGATAAGGTGTTCCTTACATGACTGAATACCTAAACTCGAATTTGAGACTTATGACTGAAAATTGAATAAATACTTCCTATGCCAACGTAACTTTGGTTGGTGTTGCAATTATTGAAAAAAATAATACTTTATAGCCGCTGTAAAAATAATAACCGAATAAATATATAAAATTTATATATTTTTTGTATATATATATATATTTTGCAAGTTATATAAAAAATTATACAAATTTTATATAATTTTTTGGCCATCAGATGTAAATAATTTCTGGTACGCGCTAAACATAATAATACCCCGCAAATATTCGATATTCTGTATAATTTGAGGGTCAGACATTTTACTTATTTTTTGGAAGGGGATATCTTTATATATTTGTTTAGAGTTCTTGTATTTAGATCTGTTTATATATAGTTTATTTTATTCGAAGATCGATCACTATACTTACCGTATTAGGAAAGAAATAAATGTTTCGTGACTTATGAATTGTGAATTTTGCCCTGTATTATTATTCCCGTCTTAATTTTGCCTTACCGTTATATTTTTGGTTTAATATAACTCCCGTCGTTAAAAATACCATGTTTTTACTCTTAAGCTCTAATAGATTTCCATCCATCACCTCTCTTAATGACTATTCTTAAGCTTCCTTTCTTTGGGAGTAGGATCTCGGTATGGGTTATAAGATCATAATTAAAGTTGATAGCTAAATATTTGAACATATAGAGTCCTTCCAATGACAAGAAAAAAAGATCTTGTATATGGTTAAAACAGGGCCCCGATTTTACTATTTGACCAAGACCAGGGAGTTGCATCGAAGTTCGGTCGCGTAGTAGATCAGGCCAAAGCATGGGGATAGGGTACTGAGTTCGGGAATCGAGATACCTATCGAGATCGAGGCCCGTGGCGATCGAGACCAAATGAGACAGACGTTGAGCAAAACCAAAGATAGCACAATAACAGAAATGCGAGATATCCGTGATTGGTCGAAGATCATGGCATTAATCTTGGAACGGATCAAATCAGGAAAGGTTAATTAGCTAATCATGTATTTTCTTCTGTAATTAGAGTTATACCATAAGTAGAATTCCTCTACTATATAAAGGGGCTCTAATCATTTGTAATAAACATTGTTCACACATCTCAAAGCAATATAACATTTTCTCTCTAGCTTATATTCTTGTTCATCAGCTTGCTTATTTCTTAAGTGCTTTGGTCGACCAATTCGAGGGTATTCTAGCTCGAGGGCTCAATTACGTTTAAACACTACTTTGCTTTATCTTATTGTCAATTTTTATTGCTAATCCACATATTTATGAGCTGGTATTAAGTGAAATCACGTGTCTTTAAAATCATATTATAAGTTTAACTGTTATCCAATTTTTAGGGTAAACAGTGTGGTGCCAACCGTGGGGCTAATGATAATAGTGATTGCCTAGTATTAATTCTCATAACACACACTGCTTTACGCTTATTCTCGTAAGTGTCTATGATTTCAGGAATCGACATGTCAAACTCTCAAGTAGCACCCACTCACACAAACTACGGCATTGGTCGCGAAAACGAAAATGTAGCCGCCCCGGGAAACAGAGTACCTCCAGTCAACCCCGACGGACTGTCGGCCGGTAGACCCTGTCGATGTCAACTCTCATATTTCCATTAATGAGAATTTGGGCATCGGCCTTAAAAATAGTATCCGTAGAGATGCTCGAGCAGACGATCATAACGTACAGAGCGGTGAAAAAGGCAGTGTTAATTTTTGAATGATATTCGAGATGTTGTAGACTCAACAAGGTGCGATAGCACAACTCCAAAATAAGAATCGAGCACCAAGTAGAATTGAGCTCGAAACATCAAAAAAAGTTGTTCATAGAACCGAACCTATACTGAAGAGATCGAACGCCAATGAATCAGAGAATGACCCCACCATTATGAAAATGCTCGAGGAGCTCACTAAACGGATTGAATTAGGTGAAAAGAAAATCGTGGCTAATGATACAAAAAATTAGAAACGTACAACTCCCGGGTTGACCAAATACAGGGGGCGCCACCGATTCTAAAAGGTTTAGATTCGAATAAGTTCGTGCAGAAGCCTGATACGCTCAAATTACACTTTAATAATTTGTGTAAGGCGGTCGATGTCAAATATAATAACCCAACAAGGTTGGGGTCGAATCCCACAGGGAATAGGTGTGAAAGTGTTACTTAATTTAGTGTGTTGCCTCGCTGAGTTTGTAATTCTACCCAGTTAACAATAACATGTGTGGAAAGTAATGATATAAAAAGTATGGAAAACAGTTGATTTGGAAGTAACTATTTGAATTGTTGATATGGTAATAAATGAGATTGATTAAACCAAGGTTGTGTCCTCTTCAATGAAGTGTAAGGTTATTGGAGTTAATATGATATATTTCTAATGGTTGATTCTTGATATGCAATTTGTGTCTAAGCAACTACCCAATATTTCCCAATAATTGAGTAGTGTTTCCTCTTCTAAATTATCCCAAATGTAAAAGAGTTGTAATTCATAACCATCAATATATGCCAAATAATACCCACTTATCCCTAAGTGATTTTATTAAACAAGGTGTAAGGCCTTGAGTCTTTGCTATTTACTTCTACCAAATTCTAACCCACTTTCCCAAGTAAAGCAATAATTTAATGGCTTGTGTTAATGTTTGCAACCATTAACAATAAATGAAGAATAAGAAGTAAATAGATATCAACCAACCATTATACATATATTCAATATCAAACACTCAGTAACATAACACCCATCTAGCGTTCACAACCTTAGTATTTAGAATTAGCTACACATACTGAAATACAAAAGACAGAGAGTATTGAAGGTCATAAATGCTTACAAAGGAGAAAATCTTTCACCCTAAAAGCTTCCAAAAAAGATCCAATATTAGTGTCTTGGAATGTAGTGTAAAAATAGACGAGATGCGGCTCACAAAAATCTCTTAAAAATATTTATAGGGAGACCAATTTCGGGACAAATTAGGACAAAATTGCCCTTCCAGGTCACGTCTGCGACCACAGATCTGTCGCAGAACAGGTCTGCGGTCCGCATTCTTGAGCAGTTCCATCGCAGATCCAAAACCCTAGTGCCCAGTTCTTCATCGCAGTTCCATTCTGCGGTCCGCATTTGTGTTATGCGACCGCAGATTTGCGTCGCATTCTGACACTGAGTTTTCTTCCTGTTCAATCTGCGATACATCTGCGATCCGCATATTTGTTCTGCGGTCGCAGATTGCACCGCATTCTTGACATCAATTTTAGCTCCAGGCTCTGTAATGCTCTGCGATTTGAGATCCATTCTACGGTCCGCATGTATGACATGTGACTGTAGATACGCCGCAGAATTGCATTTGTGTACTATTTTGCTATTTTCTTCTCTTTTTGCTCACATTTTCATATCCTTGGTCCTCCCTTCCTTTCACGCTGTAAGAGTACACATATCTACATTACTATTAGTTATAATTGCATTAAAACAAACTAGAACCTAAGCAATTAGTGTTGAAATATGCCGAAATTCTCCGGCACATCAACACCCCCAACTTAAACTCTTGCTTGTCCTCAAGCAAACCAAACGTACTTAGCCTAATCTAAACTCTATTCACAAATAACAATAGTGACTCAGGATGGTGTATATTGCTAGTTCATCAAACATGTATTTACAATTGCTTCACCCTTCCTGGATTAAGAATATGTACAGAGAATACTAATCAATCATGTGAACTCTGAGCCTCAACACTGTGACAAGATGTTACTCTCAGCTGAGTGCAATTTCATTTGACTCAGAAAAACTCAACTTCAGTTCAACTCCACAGTTCATATACCCTCACTAGAAAGAAAATCCCAGAATCACAGCATTTACAATGACGAAAAAGTGGGAGCATTTACAAACACACTCACTCTCAGAACGAACTTCAAGTGCTACAACATGTCATACCATAGGCTTGCCCTTATTTTAATTCACGGCTTATTGAAGAATGTTCGGTTTGAAAGTCTCATAAGGGCTTTTTGGCTTGTAATTTAGGTTCAGGGATGGGTTCGATGAACATTTGGGTACAAGTAACTTCACCCTCTTTGAACACTAATCACATTTTTACCATTCTTTTTTTTTCACTCATTTTTAAATCCCCATATTTTATTTTTCATCTAGCCTCCGGTGCAGAGCTAATTTACATACTTTTTCATCGTTGTTCAAGACTCCCAATTTTTTTATACATAAGCATTATTATTATTATTATTATTATTATTATTATTATTATTATTATTATTATTATTATTATTATTATTATTATTATTATTATTATTTTTAAGGGAAAGCTTGAACAATTTCACAAACTCTTTTGAAGCATGTTGCCTTCAATTCACCTACTACCTTAACGATCTTCCACTTTGGCCTTACCCCCAACTTAGGATTTTAGCCTTATTCTCAATGTTCAAAGAGGGACGGGTTCAAAAGAGGGAATTATTTTTCAAACGGGGAAAGGTTTGTAATGAGTTGGCCAAAGAAAGGTTTAAAGGCTCAAATTGGGCGCTAGTGGTATTATTTGCACAAAGGTAGGCTTGAAAGGCTAAAGAAGGTTTTACAACTCAAAGCAAAGAATGCCTAAGATCATTCCTCTAACCAAACATAGTATCATTAGCATGAAAAACCAACCGGGCAAGTTCTAGATGACAGAAGTAACACAAAAATTATATACAAATAGAAAACTCACACACACATTGTACATGAACTGCTTCATTCAACTTATTTGGAACTTTCAAGCAACCATTTTGCAACTCAAGGCTTTAATCACAATCACAATTGTATTTATGAGTTGCCATAGAATCACAGAGCGAGCCTCAGATTCACAGAATTGATCATAGAGACAAGTTCCCTTAAGACAATCGTCAATCTATCTATCATTGGGGAAAAGTCGAAAAGAATGACTAACGAGGGATGTGCGCTATGTACATGCTTGATACTAGGCAACTACACTGAACTTGGTCACAATGGTTTATACCTAAGATCCTGATTCTACTATTACACCCTTGGAAAAGAACCAGAAGAAGAAAAACTAAGGGGAATTGATTCACAACTGCTATAAACAGACACAAACTCAGCAACAGAAATTTAAAACAGCATCACGATATCACTCATATACCAACATTATATTAATGTTCACAAAGGTATGATACGCATAAGTACATGAGTTTCTATCTGTATACAACAAAAATCATATAATGCTACCTTGCCCACCCCCAACTGAAAAATGATGCATTGACCTCAATGCATAGAAATAAGGAGTAGAGTTTTAGGGGAAGCTCCCTGAGGCACACTAAGTGCTATGGGAGTCGGTAGCTGGATGAGCTAGGGAGGGATCACCCTCTGATATGGCTGTGGAGACTGGCTCTGGCTCCCTGGGGAGTGTGATCTGCTGTACTGGCGGCTGCTCTGTGGTGGGGGAAGGAACTGGCTGTACAGCTGGAACTGGTGCGAGAGGGACACTATCATTGGCTGGCACATGAGAGCTACTGGAGGCACCCTCTGTAGATGGGACTTATGTAGGTCCTCCTTTATCGACCAAAGATCTCTCCAGGGCGATCTTCACCTATGTCCTCTCTTCCTCATCAGCAGAAGCATCGTAACCCTCATCAGCAATCGCCTTCCCCTTGTAAACAACTAGAGAGGCCTCATCACTGGAAAACCCTGAGCTCTCTTCTTCATCTTCTTCCTCGTCCTCACCATCACCCTCCAATTTGTCTGAACCACCAGTATCCTCATCAGAAGCTATGTCAACAGGACCAGTGCAAGTTGTGGTATGAGTGGCAGCAGGAGGGGGGACCACAGGATCCGTCATCAGATTTGTGAAGTCAAACCCCAATTAAGGAGTTAGGCCTGTGCCTTGATCACCTTCCGGGGGAAGGAGGGATGAAAGATCGAACTCCAAGTTTTGCATCTTTTGGAATTCGACCTTCATAGAAACGACCTCCTTCTTGAGGTCATTCAGGCCACTCACCTCACCTCTTTCCATTTTCTCCACCCGCAACTCAATGCCTGCTAGCCGTTCTGCATACAGTGATTGCTTTTGTTGAATGTCCGTCACGGCTGCTTGCATAGGAGTGAGGGCCTGCCTGATTAAATTAGGCAAATTCTTCAGAAGCTGGTCAACTTTTGCATTAGCATGTTGGGCCAATATTCCTATCTTCGAGATTGCCGGAGTAGCAGGTGAGGCCTGAACAGTAGTGGGTCGAGCTGAAGTAGAAGTAGCAATAGGGACAGCCTGAGGAACGGAGTGCTCTGTAGCATCGGCCTGCGGAGTGGCAGAGGGCTGGGGTGAAGGAAAGTCCTCCTGTACTACAACCACTAGAGGCACCACCGCGTCACCAAGATGGTTGATATCAATGACGCCTGCCTCCGTAACCATTTTATCCCTCTTGATATCCACTGGGACATTGGCAGCTTGGCAAAGTGCAGTGATCAATGCTGGGAAGGGAAGAGATGTAGCATCTTGCATTGCCCGCTTACCCATTTCTTGAAATATTATGGATCCCACGTTGATTTTGATGCCTTGCATTATGCAAGTTACCAGGATAGCCTTCTCGATAGCAATTTATATTTCATTTTGTGTAGGAATCAACCTGGATGCAAGGAATGCAAGCCAGTATCGTCCCTCCCTTGAGAAGTTTTCCTTGTAGATTTTGTGCCCCGGTTGTATCCAAGCAGGAGTCTCGCTAGCAATGACGGAGGCAATCCAGCCTCGCTCACCCTTTTTGTTTGCTATCTTGGTGTTATACTCCTCAGTTGTTGTGCCGTGGTCCCAGTCTGGGACAAGTATTTTGTTTATGGCTTTGGCGCTTCATTTGACTGTAAAGCCCCGAACTTCTACCGTATCAAGATACATCCGCTGGCGTTTGTGGTGTTTGGTTCTAGATGCCCAGTAGAATGCATAGAACTCGCGCACCATTGACTATCGTATTCAGCAGGGGGTTCAGTGAAGGCTAGCCATTTCCTCCGCTAGATGTTAGCGAGGATGTGCGGGTACTTCTCTGCTAGCCCATTCAAGCTCAATTATTTCTCAGGTAGAATGGAGCTTCGGTTGAGCCCAACTTTATACTTTTCCCTTGATTCCTCAACTCCCCAACGGAGATGGTATTCAGCCCCTTCAGCCTGTTGCTCATGTATATCAACTTTCGGGCGAAGCTCTTCATCCTCAGGTTGGGAATGTGGTGGCTGTGAATGTTCGACTTTTTGTTTCTTCGCTTGAGGAGGCTTGCTTGCTAGTTGTTTTTGTCAGGGAGCCATATCTGGAAAAGGATAGAATATCATGTCAAGACATTGGGAGGAGAATTATAGAGTTTGCAAAAAATAAGCAACTCTGTGGTCCATTCTGTGGTCGCAAATAAGTTCTGCGGACCGCATACTTACCGCAGAATTTCGTATCTTACAAATTGGTCAATCTGCGATGCACATATGCGATCGCATAACCAATATGCAGACCGCAGAGTCATCGCAGAATGAACACACTAAAATTCAAATTTTCCAGATGTTCTGTTACCATCTGCGATAGATATGCAGACCGCAGATCAATTCTGCGATCGCATTCGTTACCGCATTTTCACAAATAGTCTAAAACACCTAAGGAGTCGATATGCGGTCATTCTGCGGCCCTCATAACAAGTCTGCGATCGCATAATGACCGCAGACTTCATCTTCTCCAAATGACCTAGGGTTAGGTCTGCGACCAAAATGCGGTCTGCATATCAGACATGCGGACCGCAGAACACAACGTGCTCAGCGATAAACCCTAATTTCTAACAATGGCTACCCTATTTTTGTTCAATAACAGTCCCCATATCATGCTTAGCCCAAAATTGACCATTTTCAACCCAGAACCGACACACCACCCAACATAGACCAACCTTTGCACACACAAAATAAAAAATTTTAAAGGAAAAGAGAGGATGAGCTTCGCATACCAGATTTAGTGCAAGAAAATGTCAGCGATGAAGCTTGGTAATCGTTCTTTGCTAGGGTTCGATCCGTTGTCCTTGCCCTTTTCTTTTCTATTATACTTGTTTTTTTTTTGTTTGTTTTTTTGTTATGTTTTCCTTCGTTTTGTTCTTTTCAAATTTTCCCTTTTTTTTAAACGAAGTGTATAGGATACGTACCTGGTCAAATGCGGTGAATTCTGCGATCGCAGAATGAACCTGCGGACCGCATATCACACGTGATCACTGCATTCCAACTGCCTATTTTAGGACTCTTCTGTTATGATCTGTGGTGGATCTGCGGATCGCAGATGGGTTCTGCGATCGCATTTCTGCCGCATTTTTGACATTATGCTATTCCTTCATTTTTCATGCATTTTTCCACCAAGTGCTGAGATCTTTAGAGCTTCCTGCACTCTACAGAGGTTGTAAATATAAACAAAAATAGAAATAAAATATACAATGAGAAAAAGAACGTTACCACCTATGGGTTGCCTCCCATGAAGCGCTTGATTTAATGTCGCGGCACGACGGGATAGATGCCCTTTCAATTTCACTCAATAGTCGGGCAAGGACCATCTTTTAGAGCCAGCTGCTCCACCAAATACTTTTCACCATTAATTCCCAAATCATGCTTGATGCGTTGGCCATTTACTTTGAATGTCCGGGACCCGTCTGTTGATTCTAGTTCCACCGCTCCATATGGGGAGACATTTACCACTTTAAAGGGGCCGGACCATTTCGATTTAAGTTTACCCGGAAACAATTTGAGTCTTGAGTTAAAGAGAAAGATCAAATCAACTGCTTTGAACTCTCTCTTCAAGATCTTTTTGTCATGGACAAACTTCATCCGCTCTTTGTACACAGTCGCGCTCTCATAAGCATGAAACCGGAATTCCTCCAGTTCATTTAGTTGTGTTAACCTCAAGTTCGCAGCCTCAGCCCATTCCAGATTCAACTTCTTCAATGCCCACATGGCTTTGTGTTCTAACTCAACGGGTAGATGACATGCTTTACCAAAGATAAGCCGGTAAGGAGAAGTACCAATAGGAGTTTTGTAGGCCGTGCGGTACGCCCACAATGCATCATCTAGCCTTCTTGACCAGTCAGTCCTATTTGCGTTCATGTTTTTTGCTAGAATATTTTTGATCTCCCGGTTGGAAACCTCCACTTGACCACTCGATTGCGGATGATACGGTGTGGCCACCTTGTGTTTTACACCATATTTTTCAAGTAATCCCGCAAAAGCTTTATTCAAAAGTGTGATCCGCCATCACTAAGAATGGCTCTAGGGGTGCCAAACCGAGTGAATATGTTCTTCTTCAAAAATGCAGTCACACTCCTCGCCTCATTGTTTAGTAAGGCAATGGCTTCAACCCATTTGGAAACATAGTCTACCACTACCAAGATGTATTTCATTCCATAAGAGCTCACAAAGGGACCCACGAAGTCGATCCCCCACACATCAAAGATTTATATCTCCATCACAAAGTGCATCAGCATTTCATACTTCTTTGAAATAGAACCTTGTCGTTGACATTGATCACAAGCCTTGACTATTTGATTGGCATCATGGTAGATGGAAGGCCAATAATAACCACATTTGAGAACTTTAGCCGCCGTCCGATTTCCTCCATGATGTCCCCCAACCGGTAAGTCATGGCACGCTTTGAGAATTGGCATGACCTCTTCTTCCGGGATGCGCCTTCTAATGATATTGTTGGAACACACACGGAACAAGTAGGGATCCTACCAATAATATTGCCGACAATCTCTCAAGAACTTCTTCCTTTGATCTCCAATCCTTCCGGAATAATGTCACCCACCAAGTAATTAGCAATGTCGGCACACCATGGAGCAAAAGTGTTTGAGAGTGCCAAAATGTGCTCATCCGGAAAGGCATCATTGATTCCAAGCTCTTCCTTTGGTCTCCCTGCTTCCTCAAGTCTTGATAAATGGTCCGCCACTTGGTTTTGAGTTCCCTTTCGGTCCTTGACTTCAAAGTCAAACTCTTGTAATAATAGAACCCATCGAATTAATCGAGGCTTTGCATCCTTCTTTGCCATGAGGTACCGGAGAGCCGCATGATCCGTGAATACCACCACCTTGCTCCCTAATAAATAAGCTCGAAACTTCTCAAAGGCATAGACAATAGCAAGAAGTTCTTGCTCTGTTACGGTGTAGTTAATTTGTGCCCCATTGAGTGTTTTACTTGTGTAGTAGACCGGATGAAGAACTTTGTTATGATGTTTCCCAAGCATTGCTCCAATAGCTATACCACTAGCGTCACACATGAGTTTGAAAGGAAGGGTCCAATCGGGTGTGACAATAATAGGTGCTGTGGTGAGCTTCTACTTTAATTCATCAAATCCCTTTAGGCATTTTTCATCAAACACAAATTTTGCATCCTTTTCAAGAAGCTTGCACATGGGGTTTGCAATCTTGGAGAAGTCCTTGATGAATCGCCTATAAAATCCAGCATGCCCCAAGAAACTTCGAACACCTTTTACCGAAGAAGGTGGAGGAAGTTTTGAAATAATCTCGATCTTCGCCCGGTTAGCCTCAATGCCATGCTTCGAAATCTTATGCCCCAACACGATACCTTCATCTACCATGAAGTGACATTTCTCCCAATTTAGCACATGATTTGTTTCCTCGCATCTCTTTAGCACCTGTCTAAGATTGTTAAGACAATGCTCAAAAGAGTCACCCACAACCGAGAAATCATCCATGAAGTCCTCAAGAAAATCCTCTGCCATGTCGGAGAAAATGGACATCATGCATCTTTGAAATGTAGCTGGAGCATTGCACAACCCAAATGGCATTCGACTAAAGGCAAAGGTGCCATAGGGACAAGTGAATGTTGTTTTCTCTTGGTCCTCCAATGCAATGTTTATTTGGTTGTAGCCAGAATACCCATCAAGAAAATAATAGAATGACCTCCCCGCTAGCCGATCAAGCATTTGATCAATAAAAGGCATAGGAAAATGGTCCTTGCAAGTTGCACTATTTAGCTTTCGATAATCCATGCATACCCTCCAACCGGTCACCGTTCTTGTTGGGATGAGCTCATTTTTGTCATTTTCAATTACGGTCATGCCTCCCTTCTTCGGTACACATTGCACCGGACTAACCCAAGAACTATCGGCAATGGGGTATACAACCCCGGCATCTAACCACTTGATGATTTCCTTCTTCACGACCTCTTGCATTGACGGATTCAATCTCCATTGGTACTCCACACTTGGTTTTGTGTCATTCTCCAATTGTATCTTGTGCTCACAAATGCCCGCGGGAATTCCTCGGATGTCCACAATTGTCTACCCAATGGCTTGTCTATGCTCCTTCAAGACTTCCAATAATTTCTCCACCTGCACATCATTCAACAAAGAAGAAACAATTTAGGGTAATGTATCATTGGAGCCAAGAAATTTATACCTTAGGTGTGGAGGAAGTGGTTTGAGCTCTAATTTTGGTGGCTCAATAATTGATGGCTTTGCGAGAGGTGTAGCTCGATTCTCCAAGTCAAGAGAAAGTTTTGCTGGAGTATAAGTGTAGGACCCACGACCCTCCAATGCATTTACCGACTCAAAGTACCCCTCCATGTCTTCACCATCAAAATTTACCAAGATAGCCGCCAATGCCTCACCAAGGCATTGCTCTTCCATTTTCAATTCTACTGCATCTTCCACCTCATCAACAACCTCTATTACAGAAATGCTCTCATACTCATGGGGCAACTTCATACCCTTGCTTGCTTGAAATTATCATTCACCCTAAATTTAATCTCGTTCCGCTCCGAATCCATGAGTGCTCTTCCAGTGGCTAAAAATGGTCTCCCCAAAATGATAGGGATTTCTTTATCAACCGCACAATCAAGAATTACGAAGTCGGCGGGCAAATGGAATTTCCCAACTTTTACAAGCACATCATCAACAATTCCTACCGGTCGCTTAATGGAGTGATCGGCCATTTGTAACCTCATGCTTGTTGGCCTTGGCATACCTAATACCGCTTTCTTATAAATGGAATGTGGTATCAAGTTAATGCTGGCCCTATTATCACAAAGGGCTCTTGCAAAATCACACGCTCCGATAGTACATGGTATGGTAAAAGCTCCCAGATCTTCCTTCTTTTGGACCAGATTTGTGGCAATAATAGAACTAACCCGGTGAGTCATGTTTACCACCTCATGCTTTGTGGTTCTCTTCTTGGTGACCAAATCTTTCAAATATTTAGCAAACCCCGACATCTCTTGAAATGCTTCCACAAATGGAATGTTCACTGTTAGTTGCTTAAGGATGTCATAGAATTTCTCAAGTTTGATCATTAATCTTGCGTGCAAGCCTTTGAGGAAATGGAGGAGGAGGTCTAGGAATAGGTGGAAGAGCTTTTGATATCTCTTTCCCCTCTTCCTTCGCCTCGACCAGTTGTTCTTTTTGCACTACCGCTTCTTCCGGAATCTTCTCACCTCAACAACACTTTGTTCTCTAACCTCTTCCCTTTTCTCAAGCTTTTCTTCTTCAACCATTTGTTCACCCTCTCCGTCTAGCACCTTCCCACTCCTGGTAGTGATTGCCATGATGTGAGAGGTTTGACCACTCCCATTACCTCTTGGATTTGCAACCGTGTCACTAGGGAGTGTACCTTTTTGCTTCGGATTTTGCTCTTTGGAGAGGTCTCTCATTTGCATCTCTAATTTTTGAATGGGGGGCGGTATGAGACCCCACTACCTCGGTCAAGTTCCTCATGGATGTGTCCGATTTTTCCTGATTTTGCAACACCCTCTCTAGCATAGATTCCAACTTGGATTCGCTCGAAGATCCTTGGTTCGAATATGGACCCTTTGGAGGAACATAAGGGTTTGAACTCCGGTTAGAGAAATTATTGTTGTTGTTCCAATTTCCTTGGTTTTGGCCGCCTTGGTCATGTCTCCACTGTTGGTTGCCTTGCCCTTGCGGGTTTGGTCTTCATTGACCTTGTTGTCCTTGACCTTGAAATTGCCGTCTCTGATACCCTCCTTGAGGGTTGTTGATATAATTTGCTTCTTCAAATTCTTCATTGGAGAAGGGTTGCACATCCTCGTTCACTTTCTTTGTTTGGTTTTCCGTGAACATTTTTGTCAACACATTCACATTTGTGGCCAATCCCGCAATCAATTGGTCCCTCTCTTGATTTTCCTTGATCAAATTTGTCAAGGAAGGAGAACCATATGCCACACCACCTGAGGTGTCCTCGGAATGCCATGCTTGATTCTGTTTTGCCATCTTGTCGAGAATTTGTGTCACCCTTACGAATGTTTTGTCCATGAAATCCATCCGCTGCATTCTTCGCAATAGCTTGGTTCATATGATCCAAACCCATGTAGAATTTTTCCAACAACATAGAGTCTGGAAAACCATGGTTTGGGGATCTCACCAAATATAATTTGAAGCGGTCCCACGCTTCATGCAACTTCTCCCCCGGTATTTGCTTGAAGAAGAAAATTTTATCCCGCAACTCAGATTGTTTACTTTGCGGAAACCATTTGGATAAAAATGCCCGGACAAGTTCGGGCCAAGAATAAATAGAATTGGGTGGTAGATTCTGGAGCCATTTCCTTGCATCCCCAGCAAGAGAATACTTAAAGCATCTCAATCTTAGAGCATCTTTAGAGACATTGTTCTGTTTGTGCATTGCACACACTCCCAGAAAGTTTTTAAGGTGCTGTGTAGGATCATCTTCGGTGGAATTTCTAAAGAACCCATCTGCTTTGAGCATATGGATCAACCCATGTTCCACTTTGAATGTCGCAGCACCAACCTCCGGAGGTACAATAGGATAACTATCATCAATGTACTCTTCGATGTCTGCAAAGGGGTTGTTTCCCAGCTCCATCTCAACGTCATCGCTAGATTCAGACATATCTTCCTATCAACACCAAGCAAAACAGTGTGATAGAATAGAATTAGATACATAGTAAAGCCCACGCTAATAAGTAATTTCAAAACCGTATTCCCCGGCAACGGCGCCAAAATTTGATACGCTCAAATTACACTTTAATAATTTGTGTAAGGCGGTCGATGTCAAATATAATAACCCAACAAGGTTGGGGTCGAATCCCACAGGGAATAGGTGTGAAAGTGTTACTTAATTTAGTGTGTTGCCTGACTGAGTTTGTAATTCTACCCAGTTAACAATAATATGTGTGGAAAGTAATTATATAAAAAGTATGGAAAACAGTTGATTTGGAAGTAACTATTTGAATTGTTGATATGGTAATAAATGAGATTGATTAAACCAAGGTTGTGTCCCCTTCAATGAAGTGTAAGGCTATTGGAGTCAATATGATATATTTCTAATGGTTGATTCCTGATATGCAATTTGTGTCTACGCAACTACCATTTATTTCCCAATAATTGAGTAGTATTTCCTTTTCTAAATTTTTCCAAATGTAACAGAGTTGTAATTTATAACCATCAATATACGCCAAATAATACCCACTTATCCCTAAATGATTTTATTAAACAAGGTGTAAGGCCTTGAGTCTTTGCTATTTACTTCTACCAAATTCTAACCCACTTTCCCAAGTAAAGCAAGAATTTAATGGCTTGTGTTAATGTTTGCAACCGTTAACAATAAATGAAGAATAAGAAGTTAATAGATATCAACCAACCATTCTGCATATATTCAATATCAAACACTCATTAACATAACACCCATCTAGGGTTCATAACCTTAGTATTTAGAATTAGCTACACATACTGAAACACAAAAGACAGAGAGTATTGAGGGTCATAAATGCTTGCAAAGGAGAAAATCTTTCACCCTAAAAGCTTCCAAAAAAGATCCAATATTAGTGTCTTGGAATGTAGTGTAAAAATAGACGAGATGCGGCTCACAAAAATCTCTTAAAACTATTTATAGGGAGACTAATTTTAGGACAGATTAGGACAAAATTGCTCTTCCAGGTCACGTCTGCGACCATAGATCTGTCGCAGAACAGGTCTGCGGTCCACATTCTTGAGCAGTTCCATCGCAGATCCAAAAACCTAGTGCCCAGTTCTTCATCGCAGTTCCATTCTGCGGTCCGCATTTGTGTTATGCGACCGCAGATTTGCGTCGCATTCTGACACTGAGTTTTCTTCTTGTTCAATCTGCGGTACATCTGGGGTCCGCATATTTATTTTGCGATGGCAGATTGCACCGCATTCTTGACATCAATTTTAGCTCCAGACTCTGTAATGCTCTACGATTTGAGATCCATTTTACGGTCCGCATGTATGATATGCGACCGCGGATATGCCGCAGAATTGAATTTGTGTACTATTTTGCTCCTTTCTTCTCTTTTTGCTCACATTTTCATATCTTTGGTCCTCCCTTCCTTTCACGCTGTAAGAGTACACAAATATACATAAGTATTAGTTATAATTGCATTAAAACAAGCTAGAACCTAAGCAATTAGTGTTGAAATATGCCGAAATTCTCTAGCACATCAAAGCCTTTCCCTCTAAGTGCGGTTCTGAAGCCCATCCCGAAAAAATTTTGAATGCCGGAAATTCCCAAGTACAATGGAACCACCGACCCTAATGAGCGTGTCACTTCTTACACATGCGCAATAAATGGGAATAACTTAAAAGATGAGGAGATCGAATCCATTATATTGAAAAAGATTAGAGAAACTTTATCGAAAGGGGCAATGATATGGTACCACAATTTGCCATCCACTTCCATCGATTCCTTCGCCATGCTTGCAGACTCCTTCGTGAAGGCACATGGTGGAGCAATAAAGGTTGTGACTAGGAAGTCGGACCTCTTCAAAGTAAAACAAAAGGACAATGAAATTTTGAGGGAATTCGTATCTCGGTTCCAGATGGAATGCATGGATCTACCCCCAGTCATAGATGACTGGGCTATTCAAGATTTTACTCAAAGGAAAATCAACAGAGAACCCCGATCAAACAGAGATCGGTACCAACCGTACAATACCGATCATACAAATAACGGCCTAGGATGTAATGCCGTCCAAAGTGATCGAAGGAATGATCGACGACAGAATTCTCGAGGGCTCATGAGTAAAAGTGGCTTCGATAAACATGTCGAGCCCACAGAAGCACCATAAATATCAGAATACAACTTCAACGTCATGTCGGGTATTGTATCAACTATTGGACGGATCAAGGATACTAGATGGACCAGACCCTTGCAGGCCGATCCATCTCAAAGGAACACTAATCAGGTATGCAAATACCATGGTACCCATGGTCAAAGAACCAAAGACTACAGACAGTTAAGGGAGGAGGTAGCTCGTCTATTCAACAAGGGTTACCTTCGAGAATTTTAAGTGATTGAGCCAAGAACCACTTCAAAAATAGAGATTCAAACAGATTGAACGAGCGGGAAGAGCCGCAACATGTGATTCACCTTATTGTTGGAGGAGTCGATATTCCTCAAGGGCCTATATTTAAATGCACCAAGGTGACATTCAGAAGGGAAAAGCGAACTTGAGACTACTTGCTAGAAGAAACTTTGTCTTTCAACGATGAGGATGCAGAAGGAATCGAACAACCTCACAATGACGCATTGGTAATATCTATCCTTATGAATAACATTCAAGTTAAATGCATGTTGATTGATCCATGTAGCTCGATAAACATTATTCGATCAAGGGTCATAGAGCAACTAGGCCTCCAAGACCAGGTCATGCCTGCAACTTGAGTACTTAATGGTTTCAACATGGAAAGTGAAACCACCAAAGGGAAGTCATTTTGCCAGTAAGTATGACTGGGACTATCCATAAAATAACATTTTATGTGATCGAAGGTGACATGAGGTAAGACGCGCTGCTCGGAAGGCCTTGAATTCATAATATGAGGGCAGTGCGCTTGACGCTTCAACAAGTCCTGAAATTCCCAACATTAGAAGGAATCAAAATGGTGTACGATGTACAACCTGCCGCCAAAAAGATGTTTTCAATCGACGAAGTAGTACCGTTATTGGTGCTTTCATTAAAGGATCAGAGTCAAAAGGAAAGCAATAAGTTAAATAGCAACCATAATCAACGGCCTCGGCCCGATCGGAGGAGTAGGAAACTTTAAGGATGAGGATTATATGATACTTCAAACCTTCATAATCCCTAATGATTCCGATGCAACAAAGTCAATGGTCGAAGAGTTGGAACAAACCATACTGACCAAGCATCTGTCTGATCGAAAGGTATACCTAGGCACGGGGTTAACCCTCTGAGCTTAGGAAAAAACTTGTTCAATTCCTTTTAGATAAAATGGATTGTTTTTCCCACCTAGATATGATAGGGATCCCACCGGAGATCACTACACATTGACTGAGCTTGGGCCCGAAGTTCCGCCCGGTAAAAAAAGTGAAGGCCCCAATCTGAGGTAAAACATGAATTCATTAAGGATGAGTTAACATAACTTCTCAATATAGGATCCATTCGGGAGGTAAAATATCCCGAATGGTTAGCAAACGCTATTGTTGTCCCATAAACTTAGAATTTGCGTAGACTATAAGGATTTAAACAAAGCATTCCCTAAATATTCTTTTCCTTCGATGAATATCGATCGCATGATCGTTGCCACGGTCGGCCACGAGATCTTTAGTTTTCTCGATACCTACTACGGGTACAATCAAATATAAATGAACTTGAAGGATCCATAAAGTCTTCGTTCATCACTAAATACGACACCTATTATTATAACGTAATGCCATTTGGACCAAAAAATACTGGTGCTACTTATCAAGGCCTAAATCGAATGTTAGAAGAACAAATAGGTAAATCAATGGAGGTTTATATTGACGATATGATACTTAAATCGTTGCGAGCAGATGACCATTTAAAACATTTGCAGGAGACCTTCGACATACTGAGAAAATGCAATATAAAGCTCAAACCAGAGAAATGTTCACTCAGATTCGGTTCAGGCAAATTCATCGGCTTTAAGGTATCAAATCGGTGGATCGAAATCAAACCCGATAAAATGAAGGCAATCAAAGACATCACATTTGTTGATAATGTCAAGTTTGTACAAAGGTTAACAGGGTGCATAGCAGCCATAGGTCAATTTATTTTGAGGTCCTCGGATAGGAGCCAACGGTTCTTCTCGCTGCTTAAGAAGAAGAGAAATTTCTCAGGGACCCCGAAATGTCAACAGGATTTGGAGTAACTCAAATGGCCTATCGAGCCCACCATTGCTTCACACCCAAAAATGGACGAGCAACTTTACTTATACTTATCGGTCTCAGAGATAATGGTAAGTGGGGTCTTAGTTCGAGAAGAGCAAGGTATGCAATTTCCTATTTACTATGTTAGTCGGACCCCAGGTGAAGGTGAGACCGGGTACCCACACTTGCAAAAATTAGTGCTTGCTTTAATAAGCGCCTCTAGAAAATTAAAATCGTACTTTCTGTGTCACCCAATTTGTGTCATAACCACCTATCCCCTTTGCAACAATTTGCACAAGCCCGAACTCTCAGGTCGATTGGCCAAATGGATTGTCGAGATCAGCGGGTGATATCGAGTATCAAACCCGACCATCCATCAAGTCTCAAATCTTGGCAGACTTCGTGGCCGACTTCACGACGGCCCGAGGTCGAAAAGGAACTTTTATTAAAGTTGGGTACATCATTAGGGGTGTTTACCCTCTTCATAGATGGTGTTTCGAATGTAAAGGGGTTCGGGCTAGGCATCATTTTGAAGCCGCCCACATGTAATACAATTATATAGTCTATCAAAACTTTAGAATTAACTTAAAAGGAGGCGGAGTATGAAACCATGATTGAAGGTCTCGAGCTAGGCGACTCTCAGCTTGTGGTAAATCAAGTCAACAAAACTTTCGTGGTTCGAGAAGATCGAATGCAGAGGTACTTGGACAAACTACAAGTGTCACCATGTCAATTCAAAGAATAGACCCTACAACACGTACCTCGAGAACAAAATAGCGAGGCCGATGCCCTTGCAAATTTGGGTTCATCGATCCAAGACAGGAAATTTATCTCGAGGACTATCGGACAACTTTCCAGGTCAATAATCAAAGAAGGTCACGCTAAAATAAATTCCACAAGTCTAACTTGGGATTGGAGGAAAAAGTATATCGAATACCTAAAGAATGGGAAGCTTCCATCGGATCCTAAGGAATGGAGTACTCTACGCATGAAGGTCACACAATTCACATTAGCCAAGGATAGAACATTGTATAGAAGAATAATTGATTGATCATTGGTGATATGATTAGGACCAGGAGACACCGACTACATTCAACAAAAAATTCACGAGGGCACTTGCGGAAATCATTCCAGTGTCGAGTCATTGGTTCAAAAAGTCACTAGAGTAGTATACTATTGGGACAATATGGAAAAGGACACTAAAGAATTTGTTCAAAAGTGTGAAAAATGTCAACAGTATGCGCCGATGATCCACCAACATGGAGAGCAAATTCACTCAATCCTGTCCCCATGGCCGTTCATGAAATGGGGGCTAGATATCGTCGGCCCCATACCATTGGCCCCAGGTAAAGCTAAATTCATTTTTCTTATGATTGACTATTTCTATAAGTGGGTTGAAGCGCATGCCTTCGAGAAAATAAGAGAAAAAGAAGTCATAAACTTCATTTGGGATCACATTATGTGCCGATTTGGAATGACTGCCGAGATCGTATGCGACAATAGAAAGCAATTCGTCGGCAGCAAAGTAACAATTTTCAAAGACCACAAAATAAAAAAGGATCCTGTCAATGCTATATCATCCTTGTGGGAACGGACAAGCCAAATCGACAAACAAGACCATCATCCAAAATCTAAAGAAAAGATTGAACGAAGCTAAACGAAAATGGAGAGAAATATTGCCCAATGTCCTTTGGGCGTATCGAACAACGTCGAAATCCAATACAAGGGCAACACCATTCTTTTTAGTTGATGGTGCCGAAGCTTTGATTCCGATTGAAGTCGGGGAACCTAGCTTCAGGTTTTAGTATGCAATAGAAGAGTCAAATCACGAGGCTATGAGTACGAGCCTCGAATTGCTATATGAAATATGGGAAGCCACCCTCGTTCGAATGGCCTCATAGAATAGCGGACCAAAAGGTATAATAACCGAAGAGCCAATCTTCAACACTTTAAAATCGGGGACTTAACTCTGAGAAAGGTCACCCTCAACAATCGAGACCCTAAAGAAGGAAAACTTGGCTTGAATTAGGAGGGACCGTATCAGGTCCTCAATATCGTCTTAAAATGATCCTACAAACTTGGCACGATGGACGACGAGCAATTACCAAACAATTGGAACATGTCACTCCTCAAACGATATTATTACTAAGGTATGACCTTCTCTATTTTCATTTACATTTTATACTAACCAATTGCTGTTTTTCAATCGAAGACATCGAAGGATTAGTCATCACAAAGTCCTTAGGTAAGAAAGCACGCGTTGCACTCTTTTTCCCTTGGACCAAATTTTGTCCCAAATGGGTTGTTCTGGCGAGGTTTTTAATGAGGCAACCGTTGTTCGTGCTAACTTAGATCAATTCAACAGTATCCAAGGTTTCTTTACAACCAACCTCGAATACTGGAAGGCATCACCCTCAAATTTCATCTTTTTTACAAGGAAGATACTTCGTGTCAACAAGGTCTCGATAGGTAAAATTTTTTAAGGGCCAAACGGTTGAATGAACTGTGCCTATGTAGATTATTCGAGCCCTAAAGGAAAACATTTATGCATGTATAATCTATTGAGAGAAGTATTTTTCCTTGCCAATTATTTCATGCCTTAGAGAAATTTTTACTTTACAATTTCACACTTTTGGTCTATTGTGAAAACATGCTTAAGGGCCGATCATAACTGAGTTCAAACAACTCACCACATACTCGGGGACTGTCGTCCGAAAAATCAACATAATCGAATTACTAAAGTCTCGAGATCATAAGACCCTAAAAAGGCAACCCTCATTATTATAGGCTATGACCACCATACTCGGGGACTCATATTTCGAACAACTTCGAAGTATATCAGGAAACGTGCCCAAGAGGCAAATCCCAAGTTAAAGGCTATGTCTAAACTAACACTGTTCGGATACGTCCGAATCCTGTAGTAAAATAGGCCTTCTAATATCTTCACAAAATCCATTCAAAAGGCTACCCTCGGCAAATTTATAAAGGGGTTCGATAGCATCAACCCTCGAAAACCCTAAGGTGTACCAGATTGTTCGAACTCTCGAACAAACTTATTTCATTCTAAGGCATAGCAAATTCTTATATGATTAAGTTTTTAAGCCGAAAAGGTAAAAAAGCCATTATTTTCAGGCCATATCGGGCTAATTCAAAAGCTTAAGGGCCGTTTTTATTTTTTAAGTTCGAGTATTCATCCTCACTCAACTAAAACTGAAGGGTCATCCTACTTCAAGTTCGAGCAGTTGATTGTAACGACTACACTAGCTAGACCTCGATCAAATTGCCAAAGCTTCGAACTTGTGAACAAGATTTTCATAAGGCATGAATGAAACACAAGGAAAAAAAACAAGTTTGAGGAAAAATAGGTCTTTTTACATATAAAGATATTTACAAGGACCGATCAGGGTCCTACAAAAAAGATCAAAAAGAAAAATCCTAAGATTCCTAACTATTCTCAGGGGCAGCTATCTCTCCAACAGGGTCCTTCCCACTCTCAGACCCGCTCTTGCTCTCGGTATCATTATCATCGTCGGAGGAGGACAATGCCTTAGGATCTTCTTCAAGCTCTTCGACCTTCCTTATCTTGTTAGTAAGATCGTAACCTCGAGCATGGATCTCCTCGAGGGTCTCCCTCTAAGATTGGCATTTGGCGAGCTCGAAAATCCAAAGAGCTCAAGTTTGGGTGGCTTTGGTAGATTCTATTGCTTGGGCTTGAGTAGCTTTAGCAACAGTTTGGTAGACAACCACGATCGTCTCAGCCTCAGCCTTTGCTTTTTCTGCCTCAGATTTAGCTTTTGCGAGTTCGGTGGCCAACAGACCCTCGAGCTCCTCTATTTTCTTGGCTGAAGCTGAGATTTTCTACTTTATGCCTTGAAGCTAACTTTCATCCAATGACAATTCGTCTTGAGATTCCTCTTTGTATGAGGCAAGGTAGCCTATGTTTTGTTTCCACCCCAAGATCTCCGCCTTCATCATGTTACCCTCCTCACGCAGCTGTTCGATCCATTCGGTCTTCTGCTGAACCTGTGAGATTGAAATGTTAGCCATTGTCCTCAAACGGATACCATAAGCTTCTAAGATTTTCATTACCTGCTAAATTAGGTCAGTCCTTTCTTTGTGAGTCGTGGCCAATTCGGCTCGGAGGTCCTTGATCTCCTTTTCTTTTTGCCCACTAAGAAGTTTGAGGGCATTTCTCTCCTCCGTGAGCCTTTAAAGATCAGCTTCACATCGACTCATCTCTTCTCAGGATTTGGATAATGCATCTTGATGGAGTGCCAAGGCCTATGCAAAAAGAAGAAAGGAAATTAGACAAGAAAAGAAGAAATAAACACAAGTGTGATATCGACGAGGGGAGTTGAAACATACCCGACTCAGGACTTGTTGAGTCCCATCGAAGAGACTCGATGCTTCACTCAGGTCGGTAGCATCTTTGAACCCAGTAAAGTAACCACGGAAGGGGAGGACCCCTCTGTGGGCTCCCTCTACATCGGGAGTCCTCACAACTTGGGTCTCCTGAATTGTCTCCTCAGAAAATGCAGGGAGAGTTGGAGAATCTCCAATTACTATTGCCCCAAGAAAGTCTTAGGGTATTCTCTTCATTTTGAAGGGCCTCAGAGCCGACCCCTTTCTGACATATCCGCCGATTGCTCACTTCGGCGGGAGGCATCTTCAGTCTCCGACAACCCGAGGACTTTGCCTGGGTTTTCCAAGACCCCCTTGGTTTAAGGCGAAATACCTTCAACCCCCACCGGCTCAGCAGTCTTTGAGACCTCGGTCTTCCTCTTCACTTGGGCCATCAATTCGAAGCCATCATCTTCCTTTTATTCTTATTCCTCTCTTAGCCATTGAACTACCTCCACAAATAGGGCGACATTGTCTTCCTTCGACTTACGAGCCAGATTTTTCTTGGGCTTTGGATCCTCGAAGGTTGAGATCCTTTCCCTCTTTTTATCCTTCACCAGTTTTGGGGCCGGGGGTGAAGTATCCTCCTCAACAGATGGGGGCCTCATGACAACATCTTTTCCAAGGCCTGTATGAAAGGAAATCAAGTGAGTATGAACAAGACATTGTAACAAAAATCATCAAACACATAAAAAGGGGCCTATCATGATTTTTTGCCTTCATCAGCCCCTTGCTAAATTGCGCCACGAGCAATCAGGATACGAAGAAGTCGAGGCCAGGTCCCGAACCCTAAAAGTTAGAAATTACACCAAGCATACATGATACCGCTACATCATGGAAAAGGATATCGATAAGAAGAAGCGAAGGAAACAAAACAATAATTGGAAGCTAAAAGTGGGATTGTACTTACGCTTCATATTCCATTTCTCGGGAAATGGCATCTTCTCGAGCAGGATTAGGTCAGAAGTCTTCACTCGAACAAACTGGCCCATCCATCCTCAATCATTGTCCTCATCTATACTCGAGAAAAAACCTTGGTTTTATTAACCCACCTTGATAGAGACAAGGGCTGTATAACCTGATGAGGTGGTCAAAGGTGAAAGGCATCCCCTCGACTTTGCTCATGAAAAATCGGAGCAGAATAACAATCCGCCAAAATGAGGGATGGATTTGACCTAGGTTTATTTGATATTTGCGGCAAAAATCGACGATGACGGGAACGAGAGGGCTTAGTGTGATAGGGTACGTGTAAACACTTAAAAAACCTTTCCACATGAGTAGTGATCTATTCTTCGGGGGCCGGAATCACCACCTTTTTGCCTTTCTAGTTGCAGTCTTTCTTTAATTGCTTAAGGAAACTCCTAATTATCGAGCATATATACCTCGACATTGGCTCGTATCGACCAGGGACCGACGAAGTTTTCTCGATCTTAAAGTCGGAAGATAAGGATGCTCCCCTCCCCCCTCCCCCCGAGAACACACTCCTGAGGGCGCGACTCCACTGGTGTTTTGTCGCCGGCCAACCGCGATGAAGAATCATTTTCCTTTTGAGGAACAATTTTTGACCTTTTTTCCATGTGAGATTGAAGAGAAAAAAAGATAATAGGACTTGGTGTTTGAGAGGGGATTAACAACAATCCCTGAAGGTTTTGTAGAAAGAAAGAACCTAAGAGATGATAAAGCTTTGGAGATTTGAAGAAAGTGAAAGTAAAATCAATGAGAAAAGGGCCTATTATAGGATTCACGATAACGGTTCAAAGGCACTAGTGGCTGACCACCAACTACCGCTCATTAATGACTTGGGGAACTGTAATGACGGGACATTTTAGTCAATTCCGTCGCTTACATCACGAGGATAACATCATGGCATGACAAGATAAAAAACTAGAGGCTTAATTCGCTTCTTGTCATTACACTCCGAAAAATGAGGGGACTCTCTGTATACGGTTAAATCGGGCCCATCCGATTATACTATTTGACCTAGACTAGGGAGTTGCATCGGAGGTCAGCCCCGTAGTGGATCTTACCAAAGCACGAGATGTGGTACCAAGTTCACGAATCGAGGTACCTGTCGAGCTCAAGACTAGTGGAGATCGAGACCAAATGAGACAGATGTCGAGCAAAGTTGGAGATATCACAATAACAGAAAGGCGAGATATCCGTGACTGTTCGAAGATCATGGTGTTAGTCTCGGAACGGACCAAATCAGGACTGTTAGAGTTATACCATAAGTATAATTTCTCTACTATATAAAGGGAGCTCTAATCATTTGTAACACACGTTGTTCACACATATCAAAGCAATATAACATTTTCCCTCTAGCTTATATTCTTGTTCATCAACTTGCTTATTTCTTAACTGCTTTGATACTAACAAGTTCGGTGGCATCCTAGCTCGACGGTTGAATTGCGTTTCAACACTGGTTTGCTTTATCTTATTGTTAATTTCTATTGCTAATCCACATATTCATCAACTGGTATTATGTGAAATCACGTATCCTTAAAATCACATTATAAGTTCAATTGTTATCTAATTTTTAGGGTAAATTGATGTTTTTCTAATGGCAGGTAATATTAGACTGAAATTATAATATAGAAGAATTATTTTAACTATTTCAATTAATAGATAGACAAATTTGGTTGTTTTCCCTAAATATATTGTTCGATTTGCTGGTTAATGCTTTTTTTTTCTCGTTCAAGCAAAAACCTTTTACTCTTAAAGTCTTAAATATGTATGTTTTCAAAGTCTTAGATATATTCGATAGCTTTAGAAACTGTTTCTCTATTAAGTTAACTCATTTGAAAGATTCCAAGTGTTCTCTTCATCGATAGTTATAGTGGTCAAAATTTGAACAAAATCATTCAGCTCAAAAAATTTCAAGTCTTTTTCAAGATCCGTATATTTACTCATATTTGGCTTTCTGTTGTTATCCTCCATTACTGTAGCTTTAATTATCGACGTTTTGTTCCATAACGAAGACAATTCTTCCACGTCACAAAACAATCACATCATAAAACCATGCCACTTAAGAACCAACTTTATTTTATTTTATATGACCCTATTTTTCTAGTATGTTAATAAAAATATTTTTTTATATTTAAAATTAATTAAGTATTAAAATTTACCATTAAATATTTGTTTTTATAAACAATAATATCTTAAAATATTTTATATTACAAGTTTAAAATTCTTTTTTTCCCCTTAAACACCGTACTTTATCAAATATAATTATTCTGCCACATATAGTGAAACGGATGGAGCAATAATATTTGAGCTTTTAACACATTTAATCAGTTGACAAAAAATATTTGCTAGTCAAATATACAAAAAAATGCATATTAATTATATATAAAGTATGTATCTTAACGTTAACACATAAAAATTATATATTCATCACCTATTATTTTGATGGGGCCATACATTATGGGAACTAAGATTCGGGTTAGGACTGTGGGAGGCAACTCAGAGCACTCTCCGATTATTTTGCTCATCTAAGCCGGAATGCTTTCTTCTTCAACCTAGAGTTACACAAAGAATCTGTGCTCAGCTCGTTCTTATTTGCCCTGGTGATGGACGCACTTACACACCATATTTAAGGGAAGGTGACATGGTGTATGTTGTTAGCTGATGACATAGTTCTAATTGATATTACGCAAGGCTGCATTAACGAGAGGTTGGAGGTACGGAGACATGCCCATGAGTGTAAAGGATTAAAGTTGATCATGACTAAAACAAAATACTTGGAGTGCAAGTTCAGCGCTAAGTCGAGGAAAACATGCTTGGACGTGAGGCTTGGTTCACAAGTCATCCCCAAAAGAGGCAAATTTTAGTACTTTAGGTCAGTTATCCGGGGGGTGGGGAGATCGACGGGGATGTCATTGACCGTATAGGGGTAAGGTGGATAATGGAGGCTAGCATCTAGAGTCTTGTGTAACAAAAAATATCACAGATACTCAAAGGTAAGTTTTATAGAGCAGTGGTCAGACCGGTAATATTATATGGGGCAGAGTGTTGGCTAGTTGAGAACTCACATATGTCACGACCCGGATTTCCTACCATCGGGAGTCATGATGGCGCCTACAAGTGGAAGCTAGGCAAGCCAATTCTTACTTACATTCTCATTAGTTACAACCCTCTTTTTAAGACTTTAAATAAAATCACGTAATTACAGCGGAATAATTAAACTTAGCGGAAGACTTAGCAAATTTTACTAAATACGATACAGAAAACCCAAACATGATACACTACCCAAGACTGGTGTCACAATACTCACGAACTTCTAGGAATAATACACATTATCGTCTGAAATAAATATAAGCCGTTTATCTCGAATACATGAGATAACAGAATGAAAAACATAGAAAGAGGAGACAAAGGGTCCTGCGGACGCCTGCAAGGCTACCTCGAAGTCTCAGTAGTCGGAATATCTACAATCGTGCTACTGCCGCTGCTGCTGTCCGTAACCTGTATCTGCGCAAAAAGAGCGCAGAGTGTAGTATTAGCACAACCGATCCCATGTGCTGGTAAGTATCTGGCCTACCCCGGCGAAGTAATGACGAGGCTAGGACCAGTCACCCACATAAAACTGTACAGTTGAGATATATAAACATATACAACAGCAGGAAAACGTTATCGAACGTTTATAAGGAAAGAATCTGCTCTGAAATAACAGTCAATAACTCATAATATCCGAAGTAATCTGAACAATGAAACAAAACTTACTTTCATGTCTCAATTCATTTTTCATTTCATATCTTGTGCTAGGCGTACCACTCGCACTCAAATTTAACAAGAGGCTACCAGCAACTATGGCCAATGCCAAGATTCAAATCACTTTGTGGTCGGCGCGCCACACGATCCCAACTCTTTAATATATAAGTGGTCGGCGTGCCACACGATTCCAATTCCTTAATATATAAGTGGTCGGCGTGCCACACGATCCCAATTTTTTAATATATAAGTGGTCGGCGTGCCACACGATCCCAATTCTTTAATATATAAGTGGTCGGCGCGCTACTCGATCCTAATTCTTTAATATATAAGTGGTCGGCGCGCCACACGATCCCAATTCTTTAATAATGTGTATTACAGACATTAAACTAATGATCTCTGATCAACAGTAAGTGTATAAAAGTATTACCAGTATTAAACCAATAATTTTCACTTTCAACAATATTTATATTACAAGTGTAAAACCAATAAATGATAATAAATCAACAATATATCTCTCTTACCGGTGTGACACTAATAACTCCTAATCAACAATTTATATATATATTACCGATATAAAACCAATAAATGATAATAAATCAACAATATATCTCTGTCCCAGTGTGACACCAATAACACTTAATCAACAATTTATATATATTTTACCGGTATAAAACCAATAAATGATTTCCCTTCACATAATCACTTAGGATTAATAAGAATTTAATCCATTTAAGACTCACGGTCATGCTCGACCCCCAACGTATAGATACTCGTCACCATGCCTATACGTCGGACTCCACATATCACAATTTACACATAAACTCAATTCCTATCCCTCAAGCTAGGATAGAACAAACACTTACCTCGAAAGTTTACGAACAATTCAATCTATAACAATGCCTTTTCCTTTGGAATTTGGATCCAATCCAATCGTATCTATACACAATTGATTTAATATCATCAATACTACTCAACAAATTAGTTCATATGGTCAAACATAATTTTTTACAACATTCTGCCCAGAATAGTGAAAATCGACCCCGGGCCCACATAATCAAAACTCGAGTTTCGAACCAAAAATAAATTCACCCAATCATCCACGAGTTTAAATATACAATTTGTTCTTAAATTCGACCCCAAAACAAGGTCTAGATCGCGAATTCTTTGAAAACCCTAACTATACTCATTTCTCTAATTTTTCTACCCATTTACACATATTTAGGCTTAGGAATTCAAATAATATTGATGGAAAATGAAGAAAACGAGTCAAGAATCACTTACCCAAGAAGTTTGATGAAGAATTGCTCAAAAATCGCCCAAGAAGCTGTGGAGAAGAGAGTGTTTGTGAAATGGGATGAAAATCCCGTTTCTGTTATGTTTTGGGATTAAATTCACTGGGCAACGATTTTGTTCTACGCGATCGCGTGAACAGGGACGCGATCACGGAAGGTAAATTCTCAAGTCTACGCGATCGCGTGGACAGTGCTGCGATCGCGTAGAAGAAATTTGCTAGGTGGTTCGTTTGCACTACGCGATTGCGTGGAAGGGCTTGTGATCGCGTTGAAGAAGGATCGGGAAGCGATCGCGTGAAACTGGATGCGATCGCGTTGAGTAAATGCTCAATGCAGTGCGATCGTGTGCTCAAGGCCGCGATCGCGTAGAGTAAACTTTCTGTGTAAAAATTGCAGAAAATCTGCCAGTTTTCTAAGTCCAAAAACACCCCGAACCACCTCCGAAACACTCCCGAGCCCTCGAGGCTCCAAACCGAACATGCACACTAACTTGAAAACATCATACGAACTTGCTCGCGTGATCAAATCGTCAAAATAACATCAAAATCAATGAATTGAGCCTTAAAACTCAAGAATTCTTTCAAAATTTCATAACTTCCAAAATTTCCAATTTAAAGCCGAAACACGTCAAACGACGTCCGTTTTCAACCAAACTTTACAGGAAGCGCTTAACCAATATATATGACTTGTACCGGGCGTCGGAAACAAAATACGAGCCTGATACCATTACTTTTTAATCAAATTTCAGTTTTATTTTCCTTACACATTTTCAGAAAACAATTTAACAGAAAAATTCTTTTACCGGGGTCTAGACCTCGGATTTCAATTCCGGGCATACGCCCGAGTTTCATATTTTTCTACGGATTTTCTGAGACTGTCAAAACACGGTTTCGGGTCCGTTTACCAAAAATATTGACCAAAGTCAACCATATCAATATTAATATCAAAATTCTTCAAATTTTTCACATATTTCAACATAAAAATTTTCCAGCTTCGCACCTGGACTGCGCACGCAAATCGAGGCAACTATAGATGAGGTTTTCAGGACCTTAGAAGCTCAAAATGATTAAGAAAACAAGTGATGACCCTTTGGGTCGTCACATTCTCCACCTCTAAAACAATTGTTCATCCTCAAACGGTCAAAAGAAGGAAGTACATTAGTCACAGAATAGATGAGGATATCGGCTCCGCATGTCAGACTCGGACTCCCAGGTCGATGCATCAGGAGGCTGGCCCCTCCACTGAACTCGTACAAAAGTAAAATTCTTCGACCTCAACTGTCGAACCTATAGAATAGCTACCGGCTCCTCCTCCTAGGATAGATCCTTGTCCAATTAGACAGTGCTGAAATCTAACACGTGCGATGGATCGCCGTGATATTTTCGGAGCATGGACACATAAAACACTGGATGTACAGCTGACAAGCTAGGTGGCAAGGCAAGCTTATATACCACCTCTCCCACACGATCAAGAATCTCGAATGGGCCAATAAACCTAGGGCTAAGTTTGCCCTTCTTTCCAAATCTCATCACGCCCTTCATAGGCGACACTCGGAGCAACACTCGCTCCTCAACCATTAAAGCTATATCTCGAACCTTACGATCTGCATAGCTCTTTTGCCTAGATTGAGCTGTGCGAAGCCTATCTTGAATGATCTTGACCTTATCTAAGGCCTCCTGAACTAAATCCGTACCCAACAACCGAGCTTCTCCCAGTTCAAACCATCCAACCGGAGAACGACACCTCCTACCATACAAGGCTTCATAAGGAGCCATCTGGATGCTCGATTGATAGTTATTATTATAAGCAAACTCTGCCAAAGGCAGGAATTGATCCCATGAACCTCTAAAATCAATAACACACGCCCGAAGCATATCTTCCGGTATCTGAATAGTCCTCTCGGACTGACCATCCGTCTGGCGATGAAAGGTTGTACTTAGCTGAACTTACATGCCCGACTCTCGTTGAACCCGCCTTCCAGAAATTTGAGGTAAATTGTGTACCTTGATCTGAAATAATAGAGATAGGCACACCATGAAGGCGAACAATCTCCCTGATATAAATCCCAACTAATCTCTCGGATGAATAGGTAGTGGTAATCGGAATAAAATGAGCTGACTTGGTCAGCCTATCAACAATCACCCAAACAACATCAAACTTCTTCCGAGTCATCGGAAGTCCAGAAACAAAGTCCATAGTGATTCGCTCCCACTTCCATTCAGGAAGTTCAATTCTCTGAAATAAACCGCCAGGTCTCTAATGTTCATGTTTAACCTACTGACAATTTAGACATCGCGCCACATATGCCACAATATCCTTTTTCATTCTACGCCACCAATAATGTTGCCGCAAATCTTGATACATCTTTGTTGCGCCTGGATGAATAGAATACCGCGAACTGTGAGCTTCTTCTAGAATCAATTCGCTAAGCCCATCAATATTTGGCACACAAATGCGCCCTTGCATCCTCAAAATCCTATCAGCATCTAAGATGACATGTTTAGCACCTCCCCGCTAAACCGTGTCTCTAAGGTCACATAAAGAAGAATCGTGATATTGTTGATCGCGGATACGCTCCAATAATGAAGAGCAAGCGACCGTGCAAGCTAACACTCGACTACGCTCAGAAATATCCAACCTCACAAATCGGTTGGCTAAGGACTAAACATCCAAAGCAAGCGGCCTCTGATCGACTGGAATGTAAGCAAGACTGCCCATACTGGCTGACTTCCTACTCAAAGCGTCGGCCACCATATTTGCTTTTCCCGGATGATATAAAATGGTGACATCATAATCTTTCAGCAATTCTAGCCACCTTCTCTACCTCAAATTCAACTCCTTCTGTTTGAACAAATATTGAAGACTCTTATTATCGGTGTATACTTCACATGCCACACCATACAAATAATGTCTCCACATCTTCAATGCGTGAACAATCGCCGCCAATTCTAGATCATGAACTGGATAGTTCTTTTCATGAATCTTCAACTGCCTCGAAGCATAGGCAATAACCTTGCCACCCTGCATTAACACTGCACCAAGATACGGGAAGCATCACAATAAACAATATAAGGTCTCGTACTTGTGGGTAAAACAAATACCGGTGTGGTGGTCAAGGCTGTCTTGAGCTTTTGAAAGCTCGCTTCACATTCATCTGACCATTCAAATTGAGCACCTTTCTGTGTCAACCTAGTCAGTGGGGTTGCAATAGATGAAAACCCCTCCACGAATCGCCGATAATAACCCGCTAATCCCAAGAAACTCCGAATTTCTATAGCTGATGTCGGTCTAGGCCAGTTCTTGACTGCCTCAATCTTCTTTGGATCAACCTGAATACATATTGCCGTCACAATATGACCCAGGAATGCAACTGAACATAGAAAAAATTCACACTTTGAAAATTTTGCATATAGTTGGCTATTTTTCAGAGTCTTCAAAGCCACTCTGAGATGTTGCGCATGCTCCTCCTGACTGCAGGAATTTTTTAAATTATTCATCAATGAAGACTATTACAAACAAGTCTAAATAAGATCGGAACACCCGATTCATCAATTCCATAAAAGCTGCTGGAGCATTTGTCAACACAAAAGACATGACCAGAAATTCATAATGTCCATATCGAGTGCGGAATGCTGTCTTAGGGACATCAGGTTCCCTAATCTTCAGCTGATGATAGCCAGATCTCAAATCTATCTTCGAAAATACATTGGCACCCTCAATCTGATCAAATAAATCATCAATTCTCGGGAGTGGATATTTATTTTTGATAATCACCTTGTTCAACAACCGATAGTCAATGCACATTCTCATCGATCCATCTTTCTTCTTTACAAATAATACTGGTGCACCCCACGGCGAAACACTGGGTCTAATGAAACCCTTTTCAAGTAAATCCTGCAATTGCTCCTTCAATTCTTTTAACTCTGGCGGAGCCATACGATATGCGGGAATAGAAATGGGCTGAGTGCCTAGAGCCAAGTCAATGCAAAAAACACTGTCCCTGTCGGGCAGCATACCTAGCAAGTCTGAAGGAAATACTTTAGGAAATTCGCGAACCACGGGTACAGAGTCAATAGAAGGAACCTCAGCACACTGGAATCACGGACATAGGCCAAATAAGCCAAACACCCCTTCCCAACCAAAACACTCACGCAAGTGTACGCGATCGACAAGTAATATAGTAGTGAGTAGAGTATCGTTCCCACGAGGAATTTTGATTAACTTATTGACTGATTTAAACTAATTTAGTTATCAACTCAAGCTAGACTATCACAAGATATATCTAAAAATTCTCAATAATTCAAGGTAAAATTACTACACCAATTACAATTTATGTTTATGACAATTTGGACAAATATATTCCAGGGCCATGGACTTGCTAGCAATCATGCTATTTTTCTACTTAGAATTGATTTATTTAATTATCCGGGTTGTTGATTATAAGGTTAATAATATTCATAAGAATCCTTCGAGTTCTTATGAATCTATCCAAGTTAAATTAATATCTATATTTCTATGATATTAATATTAACAAGAATGCATTTCAAACTCTTATTATTCAACCAAACAAGGCAATTAATTATATGTCTATCTTAATTGCAAGTCCTTCACCTGATGCCCGGGATTCAAAACTTGTTCTATTTGATTTTATATGCAACCAAGAATTTCCTTTGTCAAGTTTAATTCAAAGTTCGTAGATAATATTTCACTGTTAGCTACTCAGTAAAATAATTAAGATCAACATCAAATAAACAACCCATATCAATAACTTCAATAAAATCAATCCAAGCTTCAAATAACAAGATTAACTAACATCCATGACCCTAGAATACAAAAGAGATTAGCTACTCATGTTCATACTAAAATCAATAATATTGATGTCTAAAATACTACAAAGAAGAATACACGATGAAAGTTTAGATGAACTCTTTTATTTGATGCACTTCAAAGCTTTGATCTTCAATTCCTTGTTTTGCTCCAAGAAGACTTTAATGGCTTCTCTTCAAAATGTTCTCTCTAGGATGAATAGTGTAAATCCACAATAATACAATGATAAAATCTGATCCCTTCCATTATTCACATTATCTTTGTTTTATCCCAAAGTGGAATCCACCCTTAGTTGACAAAATAGTAACTCCATAATGAATTTCCGGAACTGGACTAGCGCGGGCAAGCTTATGCCCGCGCTAGTATGGTAATATTTGGGCCGGATTTTTGGACTAGCGCGGGCAAGCTTAAGGCCACGCTAATGCCCACGCTAGTGAGGCTTGATATCTTTTGTCTTCTTTTGCTCAATTTTTCCACATTGTTTACCATCATATACACTCACATGCACAATTAACTCCTGTGAAACAGTAAAATCACATTTAGAGCTAATTTTATCATTAATTATAATCATATGACAGTAATTTCTTGTTAATTTAGAGCATATATATATAGGCTATATTACATAATTTAGCCCATTATCAACACCCCACACTTAATCTATTGCTAGTCCTCGAGCAATCACACTAAACTTATAAAAGAGTCATCACTAAATCATTATACCTTAATATTTGACACCTATAACAAAACTCGTACACTACACCTAGGAATATAACATTCTAGTTTCTGGACTAAGTTTCAAGTGCTATACAATATTTACACTTCTTTGAAATACTCTCTATAAAGATTAAGATTTGCTTATCTGTCACAAGTCATATGCCCTCACAATTTTATCAACATTACATATGTCAATATGTACAAAAGAATTCCCTAATTATTTACAACAAGACAATTTCACTCACACTCACAAAAGAAGTCACATGCATGCAAATGGTACCATAAGCTTGCCCTTAATGTAAATCTCTACTAATACAGGCTTGTTCGACCAAAAATCAATTATGACTTTTTCTTCTGGTTGTAATGTGGGTTAATGTGCTGGTAAGATTTATTTTGGGATTAGTGACTAGCACTCCTAAGCACTTTAACACATTACTCAATCATTTTGAGCGCAAATTCTCTAATCTTAATAACAATTGCATCAATCAATCAATTCACTCCTAGCAGTGTTCCATTTTTCTTTTCTTTTTTTGCACTGCTTTTTTTTCATACTCAACTGGCATTAACAAAACAATATGTACAAATTTCTTTTTTTTTTTTTAACAAAATTTACATGCACCTTTCTCACTTTTATTGATTCCATTCACAAACCACCCCACACTTAGTTCCTTTGTACTTCTTTTAGCGCTCATTTTACAATTAAAGTGCTTTAAGAGGTTAAAGGGTTCAAAATATCAATTAAGAACAAAAATGGTATAGGCTTGTAATTTGGTTACCAAAAAAAAAAAAATTCAAGGCTAGATATGGTTAACTAGGGATAAATTTTATTTGATTTGAGCAATTGAGTTAAAAAAGATCAAGGAAAGCCTAACATCATATTTTAAAATCGAATGTCACCTGAAATTTCGCTTCAATTCACATACTAGGCAAGTTCTAGTTACACACTTACACTACATGGACTATGCATTTAGCACAAATTCTCACCACACATGGCATACGACTCATTAAGATTAACTAATCAAAATTCTCTATTATGAATATCCCTTTCAGTAGTAAACATGCAATTTAGGCACTATCAGTCAATTTCCTTTACAACTAAAATATTATATCCTAGGATCTAGTGTTTTAAGGTGTATTAGCAAAAAGGTTTTTCTTTCATTTCATAACTTGTAATTCCTTATTTTACTACACAAAGTATAAATTAAAAACTAACTATGCCCGGTTCAAAATAAGCCCTTGGAAAAGAACCGTGGCTCAAAGAAAAACCAAGGGGGAATTATTATCTACTCAAAATATTTTATATTATCTACTCTAGATAACACAAACATATACTTTTAAATCACAAATCATTACTTAAAACAAAAAATTCAAAGCTTCAATCCAAAACAATACTAATAGCAACAATACTAGTGTTCTAACAAGCTAAGCAATACTAACATTTCAACAATATGAAACTAGCTAATATAATCCGCAATACCAAACACGAAAAAAAAAAAAACATAAAAATGTTGCAAAAGGGGCTCCTGCACCCCACACTTAAAATTGAAGACATGTCCCCATGTCTTCCTTTAAAAGTTTAAGCCAAAAAATACTTCCCCGAAGCTTCACTCTTGATCAGAGACTGAGTTTGCATCAACATTGCAAGCCCTTCCCAAAGCTCGTAGCCATCCCATTATCTTCTTTTCGGACTTCTTCTGTTGATTTTGCAACTGCCCAACACTTCCTGCCAAATCATTTACTGAAGTCTTCATTTCTGCAATTTCGAGCTCCATGCGGTCTAGTGGCCCTAGACGGGCCAGCAACATCCGAAACATGTGGGTCGACACGCTGGGCTTCATCTCCCATTTCAACATCCGTTGCTGCAGCTTGTTCAGTGTCCTTATCATCATCATCACTTTCTTCAGAACCATCACTATCAACATTTGCTTGAAGGTCATCTCTACCTGTAGTGACCCTTTCGGCTGTGAATGGGTTCATCTGTCTCAACCGGCCATCGATGTCCAGATTGTTTGGTACATTTGCCTGCAAACACATGAGTGTTACAAGTGATGGGTAGTACATGCCATACCTTTGCACTTAACTCTTTGGAACATCTCGCTGTGTATCAGATGAGGTACATCAAACATTCTCCCAGTCATTAGGCACCAAATTAGGCACGCTCGAGGTTTGTTCACCTCGGTCAAATTCTTCGAAGGCAGCAGCCGACTGTTGATGAAGTATAGCCAACACTTGGCTACAAACATAAGAGCATTAGCATGAAACTTGCTTCCGTACTTGAACCACTGAATTCTAGCTTCAGGTCGACAGATGACATCCGTGAAGGTTTCCCATGGAGTGCTTTTTCTGTTGTTAGCTGGGTATTCATCAATGGCCCTTTCATCCCACGGTGGCAGCCTGTAAAGTGCTCTGATTGTTTCCACAGATGCATTAACCAACCTTCTCCGCACAGTAACATTGAATTCATTATGTTCAGGGAGGTTAGCATAGAATTCTCGGACAAGCATGACGTTTGCAATAATTGGTTCATCAAAGAATATGTCCAGTCCACGCCTCCTCAGTTCTATTGGAATGTTGGGGCAATAGTTTGATAGTGCTACAGCATCCATAGGTTGTTCCGGTATGATACTCTTTACTTCTTTCTTATGAAATCTATCTTCTGCTTTCGCAGCTACAAATTTCTGGCTATTAAAAGTTGGAGTATCAACCGATCGGCGTGGCCTTGTCCTAACGTCTGTTGTAGCTGGGCGTCTCGATGAAGAAGCTTCGGATTGACGCTTACGAGGAGCCATTTAACCTGCCAAAAATTTAAGGTTAACAATGTGAACTCAGGTGATCAATCAGGACTACTTAGACTTCATCCTCAAATTGACCACAATATTACCTTCATAGAGACATTTTATCAAACACGTTGTGAGCATGTTTAATATAATACCTTAAACAACATTCTAAAAGGATGTTTTTTATCCACAACAACCAAACAACATTCTAACATTACAAACTATATCACACTATAAGTTTCAACCCAAAATAAGAACCAAATATACTACAATATGCATATAAACATGACCTATAACACATTCATTCATATGAACAAAATCTTAAAGAAACAACTCTACATAATGATTCTAATTACTTAACTAATTATAATAATAAGTTGCATATATAAACTTAATCTATGTACTAGGTAGTTAACTATTTCTTTTTCAAAAGAAAATAAACAAAAAAAAACGAAATTAATTCACAAAGTAAAAAAATTTCAAGATTAAACACACTAAAATAAAGAAAAAGAGAAGACAACATACCTTAATAGAGAATGTATTGAACAAATTGGATGATTGAGGAGTGGGAAGAGTTGATTTTGGAAGAAGAAGAGAAGTGGGGGCGTTAGGGTTGTGAGGGAATTGGGGAGTTTGTGAATTTAGGGGTTTGGGGGAATTAATATACTTAAAAACTTGTCAAAAACGCAGAAAAAATCACTGGACTAGCGCGGGCATTAGCGCGGCCGCGCTAGTCTAGCGCGACTTAGACCAGTAAGAATCTCATTAGCGCGGGCACTAGCGTGGGCACTAGCGCGGGCGCGCTAATGGGCGTAAAAAAAATATTTTTTTTTATATACAAATTAAAATCTTAATTATAACACATTACTAACACCCAAACAAACTAAAAACAAAGAAAATAACACATAAAAAAAATGTCAAATATCGCTATTATTGGGTTGCCTCCCAATGAGCGCCTGATTTACTGTCGCGGCACGACTCCTCAATTCATCAAACATCATTGAGTTCGACCGAGGTCTTGTGACGATTAACATCACCACCCCAATAATGTTTCACTCGTTGTCCATTCACAGAAAAGTGTCATTTGAATTTTTGTCCCTCAATTCTATTGCTCCGTAAAGACTTACACTTACCACCACAAAAGGTCCTGACCAACGGGATTTTAGCTTTTCCGGAAAGAGTTTCAACCTAGAATTGAATAACAGAACTTGTTGCCCCGGCTCAAACTCACGATGTTGGATATGCTTATCGTGCCATCTCTTGGTTCTTTCTTTATACAACTAGGCATTTTCATAAGCATTCAATCTAAACTCATCAAGTTCATTGAGTTGCAACAGCCTTTTTTCACCAGCCAAACCCATATCCACATTTAACTTTTTGATTGCCCAATAAGCTTTGTGTTCAAGTTCAACAAGCAAATGACATGCCTTTCCATAAACTAACCTGTATGGAGAAGTACCTATTGGAGTCTTGAATGCAGTTCGGTAAGCCCACAAAGCATCTTCTAATTTAACAGACCAATCCTTCATGTTTGTATTAACTGTTTTCTCCAGAATCTATTTTATCTCTCGATTAGATACTTCAACTTGACCACTTGTTTGAGGATGGGATGCAGTAGCAACTTTCTTTTTTATCCCATATTTTGATAAAACATTTTTAAACAGTTTGTTGCAAAAATGTGTTCCTCCGTCACTTATCAACACCCTTGGAGTTCCAAAGCGTGTGAAAATGTGTTTCTTAACAAAACTTACCACAACTTTTGCATCATTCGTAGGCAGAGCAATGGCTTCAACCCACTTAGACACATAGTCTACTGCACCCAGAATGTATCTATGACCATTAGAACCCGGAAATGGTCCCATGAAGTCAATTCCCCATACGTCAAACAATTCCACCACCAAAATATTCTGCAAAGGCATCTCATTTCTCTTTGTGATTGTACCTGTTCTTTGACACCTGTCAAAAGTTTTAACAAACGCATGAGCATCTCTAAATAAGGATGGCCAGTAAAAACCTGATTGGAGAACCTTTTGTGCTGTTCTATCTCCACCATGATGACCTACATATGAAGAAGAATGACAGTCATGCAAAATGGCATTCACTTCTTCTTCAGGTACACACCTTCTTACCAATTGGTCAGCACATTGTTTGTAGAGAAAGGGCTCGTCCCACATATATGATTTCACATCATGAAAGAATTTTCTCCTTTTATCCGCTGTGATTTCTGATGGCATCACTCCACTTGCAATATAATTTACAAAGTCAGCATACCATGGAGTTTCATTAGATGTGATGGCCAACAAATGTTCATCAGGGAACGTTTCTTTTATAGAGTCTCCTTCAATCACATGACTTCTGTTTTCCAATCTGGACAAATGATCAGCCACTTGATTCTCAGTACCTTTTCTATCACATATCTCAAGGTCAAATTCCTGCAAAAGAAGAACCCATCGGATTAGTCTTGGCTTTGCATCTTTCTTTGCAAATAGATACTTGATAGCCGAGTGGTCAGTGTAGACTATGACTTTCGTTCCTACTAGGTAGGATCTAAACTTGTCAAATGCCCATACTACTACAAGTAATTCTTTCTCTGTGACAGTGTAATTCATTTGAGCGGGATTTAAAGTTCTGCTCGCATAATGAATGGAGTAAAAAATTTTCTCCTTCCTCTGTCCCAACACAGCACCAATGGCTATGTCACTTGCATCACACATCAATTCAAAAGGCAGTTCCCAATCTGGAGCAACAATGATTGGTGCAGAGACCAATTTTCTTTTAAGCTCTTCAAATGCCTTCAGACAAGCATCATCAAAATTGAATGGTGTATCTTTCTCAAGGAGCCCGCAAAGAGGAGATGAAATTTTTGAAAAATCTTTAATGAATCTTCGATAAAATCCTGCATGGCCTAAAAAACTGCGTATGCCCTTAACAGATATGGGTGGGGGCAATTTTTCAATTGCTTCCACTTTTGCCTTGTCTACTTGCAATCCGTTCTTGGACACTTTGTGCCCTAGGACAATACCTTCTCTTACCATGAAATGGCATTTTTCCGAGTTCAAGACCAAGTTGGTCTCTTCACATTTGGCTAGCACTTTATCAAGATTAGTTAAACATTTATCAAAAGAGCATCCGAAAATAGAGAAATCATCCATAAATACTTCTACACATCTCTCGACCATATCAGTGAAAATGGCCATCATACACCTTTGAAATGTCGCAGGTGCATTGCAAAGACCAAAGGGCATTCTTTTGAACGCATACGTGCCATAAGGACACGTAAATGTGGTCTTCTCTTGGTCCTCTGGGGCTATAGTTATTTGATTATACCCAGAGTAACCATCCAGGAAGCAGTAATACTCCTGGCCGGCCAATCGATCAAGCATTTGATCCATGAATGGAAGAGGAAAGTGGTCCTTCCTGGTAGCATTATTCAGTTTTCTGTAATCAATACAAATTCTCCACCCTGTGATAGTTCTTGTTGGTATTAAATCGTTATTATCATTAACTATCACAGCTATACCCCCCTTTTTAGGAACACATTGAACTGGACTCACCCACTTACTGTCAGGAGATAGGAAATACAATACCTGCATCAAGCCATTTGATCACCTCTTTCCTTACAACTTCTTTCATGTTAGGATTGAGGCGATGTTGGTGTTCTATACTTGGTTTGTATCCTTCCTCCATTAGGATTTTATGCATGCAAAACGCAGGACTAATACCTTTAATGTCTGACATTGTCCACCCAATGGCTTTCTTGTGCTCTCTTAATACTCTTAGCAATTTTTCCTCCTGCAATTCAGATAAATCAGAAGAAATGATAACAGGCAATGTATCAGAACTACCCAAATAAGCATAATGCAAGTGAGATGGTAGTGGTTTAAGCTCCAATTTCGGAGCTTCCTCAATTGATGGCTTTGGAGGAGGTCCATGTGGCCTGTTCAACGGTTCAAAAGGATATGTTCCTTGCAAGTATGCACAAGATGTATCAAGGATGTACATCATCTCTTCAACCTCTTTATCAGTTGCCAAATTATCAAATATTGTAAATGCTTTCTCTAATGAATCATTGAGATACACACTTGAATCACAATTTTGTTCATCATTCTCAATCACGGATATCATAGAAAGTTCCTCATATTGACAAGGAAGTTGAATTTCTTTGTATACGTTAAACACCGCTTCCTCATCATCAACCCTTAGAATCATCTTCCCTTCTTTCACTTTAATGATCGCATCACCAATAGCTAGCAAAGGTCGCCCAAGAATGATTGGCACCAATTCATCTGCTTCATAATCAAGAATAATGAAATCTGCAGGAAAGATGAATTTCCCAATCTGCAACAATACATCTTCTATCACCCCTTCAGGGTGTGCTATGGACCTGTCTGCTAACTGCAACATCACAGTGGTTGGTCTAGGAGCTCCAAGACCCAATTGTTTGAACAATGACAAGGGAATTAAATTTATGCTTGCCCCCAAGTCACAAAGAGCCCGGCCTACATCGATATCCCCAATACGCACAGGAATTGTAAAACTACCGGGGTCTTTAAGCTTTTGTGGAAGCTTGTTTTGTACCCTGGCAGTGCACTCTTCAGTAAGTGCGACTGTTTCATATTCAGTCAATCTCCTTTTATGAGCCACTATATCTTTGATGTACTTAGCATATTTAGGGATTTCTCGAAGTACATCAACAAGTGGAATGTTTAATTGAATTTGGCTCAACATGGACAGAAATTTACTGAACATTCTATCATCATTCTTCTTTTGCAATCTTTGGGGAAAATGTGGGGGTGGTCTTGGAACTTCCACGGGTTCAAGACTTTCAGTAGTCTTCTTTGGATCATTTATCAATTTAGGGATCAATTCTCCCTCAGGCACAAAATTCTCTTTCTTTTTCTTTGAGATTTCCTCAAGTTCTCTCCCGCTTCTAAGTGTTATAGCACTTACCTGTGGGTTCTTTTCTGTGTCACTGGGAAGAGCTCCTGTAGGTCTAGTGTTCTGGTTCGTTGCTATCTGCCCCATCTGCCTTTCTAGATTCCTAACATCAGTTCTGAGTTGCTGATTGTCGATCAACAACTTTTTCAGCAAATCATTTATACTTTCTTCCACCTGCTGAGGTGGTCTCTGAGGTTGATTAAAACCCCCTTGCGGTCTGTACTGATTGGGATTTTGCTGATTTCCTCCCCATGAGAAGTTAGGATGATTCCTCCAATTTGCATTGTAGGAATTACCATACTATGCGTGCTGATTTGTTGGGCCTCTGTTTTGTTGTCCTACATAATAAATAGATTCTGGATTCGTTGGACACATATCACTTGTATGGCTGTCACCACACATTTCACAGCAAATAGTCATTTGTTGCACCTGTTGCATGGGTTGAGGTTGTTGCATTGTCATTTGGTTGGATAGCCTTGCAATTTCAGCTCTCATTGCCGATACATCATCCAGCTCAAGCACCCCTGCTAATTTTTGTTTCATTGCCTTTCTGGAATCTCCATCACCTTGCCAATTATTATCATTAGAAGTGAATGTATTTAACAAGAGTTGGATTTCCGTGTAAGATTTTGTCATGCAACTTCCTCCACAAGCGGAATCAAGATTCATTTTTGAAGCTTCATCTAACCCATCAACAAATGTATGACCTAACACCTCATCTGTTTGAAAATGATGAGGACAGTCCCTAAGTAGCTTCTTGTATCTTTCCCAAGCTTGACGAAGTGTTTCGCCAGATCGTTGTTCAAACCAAAGAATTTGACTTCTCAACATTTTTGTCTTTTTAGTAGGAAAGAACTTGATTAAGAACTTCCTTGCTAGATCATCCCAAGTGCGGATTGAATTTGATGGTTCTTTGTTTAACCACTCTTTGGCTTCCCCAAGCAGAGAAAAAGGAAATAGTGTCAGCCGTACATAATCCTTGGAAACATTTGGATAATTGTAAGTATCCGTAATTTCCAAAAAATTCTGAATATGTCTTTGTGGATCTTCGTGAGGTAGACCCACAAATTGCCCTGTAGACTGAATCAGCTGCACCATATATTGTTTCAACTCAAAATGCCCAGTAATATCAGGCTTCACAATAGCCTGAGTCATATTAGCCAGACTGGGTCTTGCGGCTTCAATTACCGCTCTTTCTTCATTTCCTGCCATCACTGTTGGCTGTGGTTGAATTTGAATGTTCAACTCTCCTTCCGTTTTATATTGAGCTTCCCACTCTCTCCTTGTTCTATGTATTGTTCTTTCAATTTCAGGATCAAATGGGAAGAGATTGTTTGTGCTTCTGCTCCTCCGCATTCACAAGAAGAACCTGTATAACACAAACAAATAGATGAAAATTTCTTTTTGTATTTTCTATTAACAACTACAAAATAATAAAACAGTCAAGGAGCTAATTTCAAATTCCCCGGCAACGGCGCCAAAAACTTGTTGCGACCAAAACACTCACGCAAGTGTACGCGATCGACAAGTAATATAGTAGTGAGTAGAGTATCGTTCCCACGAGGAATTTTGATTAACTTATTGACTGATTTAGACAAATTTAGTTATCAACTCAAGCTAGACTATCACAAGATATATCTAAAAATTCTCAATAATTCAAGGTAAAATTACTACACCAATTACAATTTATGTTTATAACAATTTGGACAAATATATTCCAGGGCCATGGACTTGCTAGCAATCATGCTATTTTTCTACTTAGAATTGATTTATTTAATTATCCGGGTTGTTGATTATAAGGTTAATAATATTCATAAGAATCCTTCGAGTTCTTATGAATCTATCCAAGTTAAATTAATATCTATATTTCTATGATATTAATATTAACAAGAATGCATTTCAAACTCTTATTATTCAACCAAACAAGGCAATTAATTATATGTCTATCTTAATTGCAAATCCTTCACCCGATGCCCGGGATTCAAAACTTGTTCTATTTGATTTTATATGCAACCAAGAATTTCCTTTGTCAAGTTTAATTCAAAGTTCGTAGATAATATTTCACCGTTAGCTACGCAGTAAAATAATTAAGATCAAAATCATATAAACAACCCATATCAATAACTTCAATAAAATCAATCCAAGCTTCAAATAACAAGATTAACTAACATCCATGACCCTAGAATACAAAAGAGATTAGCTACTCATGTTCATACTAAAATCAATAATATTGATGTCTAAAATACTACAAAGAAGAATACAAGATGAAAGTTTAGATGAACTCTTTTATTTGATGCACTTCAAAGCTTTGATCTTCAATTCCTTGTTTTGCTCCAAGAAGACTTCAATGGCTTCTCTTCAAAATGTTCTCTCTAGGATGAATAGTGTAAATCCACAATAATACAATGATAAAATCTGATGCCTTCCATTATGCACATTATCTTTGTTTTATCCCATAGTGGAATCCACCCTTAGTTGACAAAATAGTAACTCCACAATGAATTTCCGAAACTGGACTAGCGCGGGCAAGCTTATGGCCGCGCTAATGCCCGCGCTAGTGTGGTAATATTTGGGCCGGATTTTTGGACTAGCGCGGGCAAGCTTAAGGCCACGCTAATGCCCGCGCTAGTGAGGCTTGATATCTTTTGTCTTCTTTTGCTCAATTTTTCCACATTGTTTACCATCATATACACTCACATGCACAATTAACTCCTGTGAAACAGTAAAATCACATTTAGAGCTAATTTTATCATTAATTATAATCATATGACAGTAATTTCTTGTTAATTTAGAGCATATATATATAGGCTATATTACATAATTTAGCCCATTATCAACATTGCGGCTAGTATGACATGAAATTCCTTTCCACTCTATACGAGGCAAATTCGGCAGAGCTAAAGTCACAGTCTTGGCATGGTAATCTAAAATAGCACGATATGGAGATAGCCAGTCCATGCCTAATATAATATCGAAGTCCACCATATTTAGAAGCAATAAATCAGCACGGGTCTCAAGACCCTCAATCACTATAATACATGACCGATGAACTCGATCAACCACAATAGATTCGCCTACTAGTGTAGATACATGAACAGGAACACCCAGTGGATCACTAGGCTCAAACAAGTACGGTGCAAAATAGGAGAACACATACGAATATGTAGACCCAGGGTCAAATAATGCTGATGCCCTATCACAAACCAAAATAATACCTGTAATGATGGCATCTGAGGACTCAGTCTCTAGTCTGGCAGGAAGTACATAACATTGGGGATGGGCCCTGCCAACCTGAGCAGTATCTCTGGCACGATCAGCTGCTGGCTGTCTCTACCTCTATCAGTCTGAGCTCCACCTCTATGACCTCTGCCTCCACCTCTATGTCCTCTACCCCCGCCTCTAGCTGGCTGGGCGGGCTGTGGGGGAACAGGGGCCTGAACTATAGCACGAGAACCCTGCTGTTGGGAGCTGTCAGAAGCTTTAGGGCAATACTTTGCAATGTGCCTAAGATCGCCGCACGTAAAACAAACCCTCGGCTGCTGAGAATAGTGAAGTGGTGGTGCACTTATAGGATGCTGATCAGAATAGCGTGGCTAAGAATTACGACCACTAGAAGCATCGTGAGAAACCTGAACAGATAACTGATAAGGCCTAGGAGGATGGCCTCTACCATGAGAATCTCTACCTCCAGATGAGGTACCACTGAATCTACCTAAATTTTGGGGTCTCTTATCCGATCCATCACCTGCTCCCTGTGACAAAGCCATCTCGATCCGGCGGGCTGCATTAGCCGCCTCCTGAAAAGTGATTTCAGTTCCTGCTCCCATAGCCATCTGCAGTCGAATTCACTGATTCAAGCCATCAATAAATCTTCTCACCCTTTCCCGATCTGTGGGAAGTATGACAATGGCATGACGAGCCAGGTCCACGAACCTAGTCTCGTACTGTGTGACAGACATAGAACCCTGATGAAGATGTTCAAATTGCCTACGCAGAGCCTCCTTTTGAGTTGCTGGAAGGAACTTTTCCAAGAACAACTCTGCAAATTGCCCCCAAGTCAAATATGCTGATCGAGCTGGCCTGGATACACAATAATCTCTCCACCAAGTCTTGGCAGAACCAGATAATCGAAAAGTAGCAAAATCCACACCATTAGTCTCCACAATGCCCATAGTACGGAGAACCTCGTGGCAACTATATAGGAAATCCCGGGGATCCTCTGAAGAAGTGCCACTGAATGTGGTAGTGAACAGCTTGGTTAACCAGTCCAATCTCCATAACGCGTCAGCAGACATAGCTGCACCATCATTAGCCTGAGTCACTATAACAGGCTGAGCTGCCTCAACTGGTTGTATCACAGGAACCTGAACCTGGGGAATTACTGGCTCCGGAGTGCGCGTAGCAAGAGTCTTATTACCTCCTCTAGCCTGAGAAGTGGCTGGTGCTACTGGTAATAAACCTGCTCTGGTGATATTGTCCATAAAACCTGCTATCCGGACTAAAACATCCTGAAGATCCGGTGTAAACATAATCCCTCCTGGGACCTTAGCTGGGCTCACTGGAACTGCTAGGGCTAGAACCTCCTCCCCGATATGAGCCTGAGGTTCTGCCACTTGTGCTGCTGCTCGGGGCTGAGCTCTACCCCTACCTTGGCCTCTAGGATATCCTCGACCTCGGCCTCTACCCCTAGCGGGAGCTGCCGCTGCTGGGACCTCGGGCTGCTGGTCAGTAGATGAGGATGCACGTGTTCTTGCCATCTGCGGAAGAACAGAGTATAAATTTAATTAGCATTTGAAAGATCAAAGTCGCACGACTGGAAAGAATAAAGGGAAGATTTTCCTAACTCTGTAGCCTGTGGGGGATAAATACAGACGTCTCTGTACCGATCCCTCAGACTCTACTAACGTTGTTTGTGAGTTGTGAGACCTGTACAACCAAGAGCTCTGATACCAACTTGTCACGATCCGGATTTCCCACCATCGGGAGTCATGATGGCGCCTACTAGTGGAAGCTAGGCAAGCCAATTCTTACTTACATTCTCATTAGTTACAACCCTCTTCTTAAGACTTTAAATAAAATAATGTAATTACAGCGGAATAATTAAAGTTAGCGGAAGACTTAGCAAATTTTACTAAATACGATACAGAAACCCAAACATGATACACTACCTAAGACTGGTGTCACAATACTCACGAACTTCTAGGAGTAATACACATAATCGTCTGAAAGAAATATAAGCTGTTTATCTCGAATACATGAGATAACAGAATGAAAAACATAAAAAGAGGAGATAACGGGTCCTGCGGATGCCTACAAGGCTACCTCGAAGTCTCAGTAGTCGGAATATCCGCAATCGTGCTACTGCCGCTGCTACTGTCCGTAACCTGTATCTGCGCAAAAAGAGCGCAGAGTGTAGTATCAGCACAACCGACCCCATGTGCTGG
>JASVEL010003726.1:0-89258 GCA_032618575.1 Nicotiana noctiflora | reverse complement strand
TTTTTGAACCGTCGGTTTTTCACCTGTCATATCTTCGCAATTGCGAAGTATTTCTCGCAATTCGAAGGTGGCAAGTCAAGGCAGGGTTCGCAAATGCGAACCCCGGGTCGCAAATGCGAAGGTGCCCAAGGACCGATTGGGTTCGCAAATGCGAACCAAACCTCGCAATTGCGAGGCCTTCGGTAATTGACTGTCTTCGCAATTGCGAAGAATGTGTCGCAATTGCGAAGAAGCCCGGAAGCCTGCTGGTTCGCAAATGCGAACCTTATTTCGCAAATGCGAGAAATCCCTGGAAGCAGCCTAGTTCGCAATTGCGAACATATGTTCGCAATTGCGAGGACCCCGGATTTGCCTTGGCTTCGCAAATGCGAACAAAAGTTCGCAAATGCGAACTTCCCACCCTTAGCTTATTTTTCAAACTCCAGAAATTGGTCGGGTTCGCAATTGCGAACCCATGTTCGCAAATGCGAACACAGAGACCTGAAAAACACGAATTTCAGTTCATTTCTTCACTTTTTACAAAACAAAACACCCATTTGCGATTCTTCACGGATTCCTTCTTCATCAAAACAATTGTAAGTCACTTTTTACTTAATTCTTTCAATTCCTAACATCATTAAACATGTTTTTCATTAAAAATCAAAGGTTTTCATGGTAGAATTCTTGTTTTTGTTAGAAAATAGGGTTTTTCATAAATTGGGAATTGGACCTCGAATTGAGGTCCGATTTTGAAACAAATCATATACATGAACTCGTGGGGGGATGGGTAACCGGATTTTGGTCCTAACCCCGAATTCCAACCATGTGGGCCCGGGGTTGAAATTCACTATTCCGGGCAGAATGTTGTAAAAGTTGTATTTGGTCTTGGGAATTAGTTTGTTGAGTAGTATTGATGATATTAAATCAATTGTGTATAGATACGATTGGATTGGAGTCAAATTCGAAAGGAAAGGGCATTGCTACGGATTAAATCATTCGTAAACTTTCGAGGTAAGTGTTTGTTCTATCCTAGTTAGTAGGAATATGAATTTAGTTATGAATAAATTGTTGAAATAGAGTTATTGGTGTTATACCGGTAATGAAGGTAAATTGTTGAAATTATTGTGAATTATTGGTTTAAAACCGATAATTATAAATATTGTTGATATAGAGATTATTGGCTAATTGCCGGTAATATATATATATTTTATAAATTGGGATCGTGTGGTACGCCGACCACAAAGTGACTTAAATCTTGGCATTGGCCATAGTTGCCGGTAGCCTATTGATATATATTTGGGAGCGGGTGGTACGCCTACCACAAGATATAACTATTGATATATTGGGGAGCGGGTGGTACGCCTACCACAAGATATAATTACTATGATATTTGGGAGCGGGTGGTACGCCTACCACAAGATATAATTACTATGATATTTGGGAGCGGGTGGTACGCCTACCACAAGATATAATTACTGTGATAGTTGGGAGCGGGTGGTACGCCTACCACGAGACATGAAATGAAAGAGGAAATTGAGACAAGAAAGTAAGATTTATTCCGTTGATTAGATTATTCTGGATAACTTGAGTTATTGACTGTTATTTTAGAGCAGAGTATTTCTTTATAAATGTATTGTATATATATATATCTATATTGCAACTGTACAAGTTTAGGTGGGTGACTGGTCCTAGTCTCGTCACTACTTCGCCGGGATAGGCCAGGCACTTACCAGCACATGGGGTCGGTTGTGCTGATACTACACTCCGCGCTCTTTTTGTGCAGATACAGGTTACGGACAGCAGCAGCGGCAGTAGCACGATTGTGGATATTCCGACTACTGAGACTTCGAGGTAGCCTCGCAGGCGTCCGCAGGACCCGTTGTCTCTCCTATCTATGCTTTTCATTCTGTTATCTCATGTAATCGAGATAAACAACTTGTATTTTCTTTCAAACCATTATGTGTATTATTCTTAGAAGTTCGTGAGTATTGTGACACCAATCTTGGGTAGTGTATCAGATTTGGATTTTTCTTTATCACATTTGACTAAGTCTTCCGCTAATTTTGATTACTCCGCTGTAATGTTTATGTTGTTAATAAGAAATTTGTAATTAATGGAGATGTAATTAATATTTGGCTTGCCTAGTGTAAGGCCCCGTAAAAAAATTTTTGTGCATAAAACCTAGTAGCTGTGGTGTCTTGGTCCGAAAAAGTGTCAAATGTGCGGTCAAGAATGCGACCGCAAACCTGACATGCGGACCGCATTCTGACCGCAAATCGTTCCAGAGAGTTGCCCAAATCCGTGTCAAATGTGCGGTCGATATGCGATCGCATGTCAATCTGCGGTGCACTTTTGCGACCGCAGAATCAACATGCGGTCCGCATAGTGACCGCATGTCTTAACAGAACCTGCGTAAATTTTTGAGCCATTCTGCGGTCACTATGCGGACCGCATGTTGATTCTGCGGTCGCATAGTGACCGCATATTTGACCCCGGCCCAGATTTTTGTGATATTTTGACCCGATCTCTTCTTTAATATAACACCTTTCTTCTTCATTTTATCATATTATCTCACCAAAATTAGAGAGAGTAAGAGAGGGTTTTTAGAGAGAGAAGTTCTTCATCTTCAAAGATTGTTCCAACTACTTAATTCCAAGGGATTCTAGGGCAAGGATTCAACTTCCCCAATATTTTCAAGGTAAAAACCCTAACTATTTTCTTTGATTTTCAGTTTTAATTGGGTAAAGAGAGGTTTGCATATAATAGCTTTTGAAAATAGAATTTTTACACTCATGCATGATTATTGAACTTGATTTCTAGTAAAAGAAGTGAGTAGAAGTAAGAGTCTTCAAGAACAAGGTTGGCAAGAGTAGGATATCTTGGGTAAGCATAAAGTAGGAGGAAAAATCATCACCAGGTATGTATGGCTAATTTTGATTCTTGTGAAATCGCCTATATGTGTGAAGTTTGTTTGTTTCGTGTTAAATTGACAAATGGTGAAATTCTTGATGTTGTTGTTGAATATTCAAAGTTTGTTGTTGAGCTATGAGTCATGTAAAATGAGAGTATAATTTGGCAAAAGAATTGTGAATAATGACTATGATGGCCTATATGGCACCTTGTGGAAAACAAACGAAACACTTGAGAATTGGTTTATTGTGGAAAGAGATGAAACACTTGAAGTGTGGAAATATTGTAACATGGTTGTGATATTGAATTGAGAAGAAATTGAGAACATGAACCAATGTGTAAGTTGCTTATTTGAACTTGTTGAAATTGTGTGTAGTACCTTATCTGCCTGTTTGAAATTGTTGTGTTTTCAACTGTAAGGCGGGGTCGTGTCGCGCGCCGCAACGTGGTGAAATAAGGTTTGGGTTGGGGTGATAAGGGTGGCCGAGGTAATAAGGGTGGTCAGGGGTAATAAGGATGGAAAGCGATCGAAATCGCTATTGAAAATTGATACATAAATCAATAATGTGAAATTGTGAAAGGAGACAGCAGGAGAGTTTGCAACCTGTGGGGCACCGATTGCCCCTTTGTTTGACTACTTGTGCTTTACGTGATTGATTGGTTATTGTTAAATTGGTTGATTGTAGAAAGTGCTTTGTGTGAAGAATTATTTGAAATGAGGAAAATGTGGAAACATGGTTGGCTGGCTTAATTAATTGTTGATGTAATTTAATGGCTTGAGTTTACTTGGGACAAAGTTTGTCCATACATACCAGTACAATTCAAGTGTACCGACGTCCCTTTTGCCGGGGGCGCTACATTCGTGTCATGATTGTAGGTGGATCGGTAGCAGGCACTTCAGCTCATCGGCAGTAGTATCCTTCTCCTTCCACTGCCCGTTTTGGTGAGCCCCTTTCTTCCTCGGGGCCTTATGTGGTTCATGCCACTCGGTTTAGATTTCATGTTGGTTTTGTAAGGTATAGCCGGAGCCTTGTTACCGGCAAGTATTGTATTTCTCTTTTTGTATCCTAGAGGCTCTGTAGACATGTAAACTGTGGGACTCCAATATTATGTATACATTATGTTATGTCGGGCGTTGTAAAAATTGAAATCTTGTTAATGAATCACTCGTATCATTTTATTTGTTTAATGTGAAATCATTCATGGTTAGTAATATATTTGGTTAATGAGAAACAATCAACACATGGGTAACGCGTGGGAATGAAAGGCATCCAGGTCCGCTTGACTGGGGCAACCCGGTCAGGCGCCGGTCATGTTCCTCGATTTGGGGCGTGACACCTAGCTTCCATTTAGTAGGCGCCATCATGACTCCGATGGTGGGAAATCCGGGTCGTGACAAGTTGGTATCAAAGCACTAGGTTGCATAGGTCTCACAACTCACGAACAACCTTAGTAGAGTCTGAAGGATCGGTACGGAGACGTCTGTATTTATCCTCCAGAGGCTACAGAGTTAGGAAAATATTCTCTTTATTCTTTCCAGCCGTGCGACTTGATCTTTTGAATGTTAATTGAACTTCTACTCTGTTCTTCCGCAGATGGTAAGGACACGTGCATCCTCATCTACTGACCAACAGCCCGAGGTCCCAGCAGCGGCAGCTCCTCCTAGGGGTAGAGGCCGAGGTCGAGGTCGTCCTAGAGGACAAGGTAGGGGCAGAGCTCAGCCCCGAGCAGCAGCACGAGTGGCAGAACCTCAGGTTCATATAGAGGAGGAAATTCCAGCCCCAGCAGCTCCAGTAGGCCCAGCTCAGGTCCCAGGAGGAGCTTTATTTTCACCGGATCTTCAGGATGCTTTGGTCCGGATAGCGGGTTTTATGGATCATGTCACCAGAGCAGGTTTATTACCGGTAGCACCAGCCACTTCTCAGGCTGGAGGAGGTAATCAGACTCCTGCTACGCGCACTCCAGAGCCAGTAATTCCCCAGGCTCAAGATCCTGTGATTCAGCCAGCTGAGGCGGTTCGGCCTATTATTGCGACTCCGTCTAATGATGGTGCAGCTATGTCTGCTGATGCGTTGTGGAGATTGGACAGGTTTACCAAACTGTTCACTACCACATTCAGTGGCACTCCTTCAGAGGATCCACAGGACTTCCTATACAGCTGCCACGAAGTTCTCCGTACTATGGGTATCGTGGAGACAAATGGTGTGGATTTTGCTACTTTTCGGTTATCTGGTTCCGCCAAGACTTGGTGGAGAGATTATTGTCTAACCGGGCCAGCGGGATCGTCATCTTTGACTTGGGAGCAGTTTGCAGAATTATTCTTGGAGAAGTTCCTTCCAGCAACTCAGCGGGAGTTTATGCGCAGACAATTTGAGCGTCTTCATCAGGGTTCTATGTCTGTCACACAGTACGAGACTAGGTTCGTGGACCTGGCTCGTCATGCTGTTATCATACTTCCCACAGAGCGGGAGAGAGCGAGGAGGTTTATTGATGGCTTGAATCAGCCAATTCGGCTACAGATGGCTATGGGTGCAGGAACTGAAATCACTTTTCAGGAGGCGGCTAATGCAGCCCGCCGGATAGAGATGGCTCTATCACAGGGAGCGAGACATGGATCAGATAAGAGATCTCGTAATTCGGGTAGATTCAGTGGTACCTCGTTTGGAGATAGAGATTTTTATGATAGAGGCCATCCTCCTAGGCCTTATCAGTCAGCTCTTCAGGTTTCTCATGATGCTTCAGGTGATCGTAATTCTCAGCCACGCTACTCTGATCAGCAGCCTATCAGCGCATCACCACTTCGCCATTTTCAGCAGCCGAGGGCTTGTTTTACGTGCGGTGATCTTAGGCACATTGCAAGGTATTGCCCTCGAGCTTCCGACAGATCTCACCAGCAGGGTTCTCGTGCCATGATTCAGGCCCCAGTTCCCTCACAGCCTGCCCAGCCAGCTAGAGGCAGGGGTAGAGGACATAGAGGTGAAGGTAGAGGTCATAGAGTTGGAGCCCATACCGATAGAGATAGAGACCAGCCAGCGGCTGATCGTCCCAGAGATACTACTCAGGTTGGTGGGGCCTAGCCCCCGATGTTATGCACTTCCTGCCAGACCAGAGGCTGAGTCCTCCGATGCCGTCATTACAGGTATTATTTTGGTTTGTGATAGAAAGGCATCAGCATTATTTGACCCCGGGTCTACATATTCGTATGTGTCTTCCTATTTTGCACCATACTTGATTCAGCCTAGTGATCCACTGAGTGTTCCTATTCATGTGTCTACACCAGTAGGCGACTCTATTGTGGTTGATCGAGTTCATCGGTCATGTATTATAGTAATTGAGGGTCTCGAGACCCGTGCTGATTTATTACTCCTAAATATGGTGGACTTTGATATTATACTAGGCATGGATTGGCTATCTCCGTATCATGCTATTTTAGATTGCCATGCCAAGACTGTGACTTTAGCCCTGCCGAATTCGCCTCGTATAGAGTGGAAAGGGATTTCAGGTCATACTAGCCTTAATGTTATTTCTTATGTTAAAGCTCAGCGTATGGTTGGAAAGGGATGCTTGGCTTATTTGGCCTATGTCCGTGATTCTAGTGCCGAGGTTCCTTCTATTGACTCGGTGCCTGTGGTTCGCGAATTTCCTGAAGTATTTCCTTCAGACTTGCCAGGTATGCCGCCCGATAGGGACATTGATTTTTGCATTGACTTGGCTCCAGGCACTCAGCCCATTTCCATTCCCCCATACCGTATGGCTCCACCGGAGTTAAAAGAATTGAAGGAACAGTTGCAGGATTTACTTGAAAAGGGTTTCATTAGGCCCAGTGTTTCGCCGTGGGGTGCACCTGTATTATTTGTAAAGAAGAAAGATGGTTCGACGAGAATGTGCATTGACTATCGACAGTTAAACAAGGTGACTATCAAAAATAAATATCCACTTTCGAGAATTGATGATTTATTTGACCAGCTTCAGGGTGCCAAGGTATTTTCAAAGATAGATTTGAGATCTGGCTATCATCAGCTGAAGATTAGGGCATCTGATGTCCCTAAGACCGCGTTCCGCACTCGGTATGGACATTATGAATTTCTGGTCATGTCTTTTGGGTTGACAAATGCTCCAGCAGCTTTTATGGAATTAATGAATCTGGTGTTCCGGCCTTATTTAGACTTGTTTGTAATAGTCTTCATTGATGACATATTAATATATTCCCGCAGTCAGGAGGAGCATGCGCAACATCTCGGAGTGGCCTTACAGACTCTGAGAGATAGCCAGCTATATGCAAAATTTTCAAAGTGTGAATTTTGGCTAAGTTCAGTTGCATTCCTGGGTCATATTGTGACGGCAGCAGGTATTCAGGTTGATCCGAAGAAAATTGAGGCAGTCAAGAGCCGGCCTAGACCGACATCAGCCACAGATATTCGGAGTTTCTTGGGGTTAGCGGGCTATTATCGCCGATTCGTAGAAGGATTTTCGTCTATTGCAACCCCACCGACCAGATTGACCCAGAAGGGTGTTCAATTTGAATGGTCCGATGAATGTGAGGCGAGCTTTCAAAAGCTCAAGACAACCTTGACCACAGCACCGGTATTGGTTTTACCCACAGGTACGGGACCTTATACTGTTTATTGTGATGCTTCCCGTATTGGGCTTGATGCAGTGTTAATGCAGGATGGCAAGGTTATTGCCTATGCTTCGAGGCAGTTGAAGATTCATGAGAAGAACTATCCAGTGCATGATCTAGAATTGGCGGCGATTATTCACGCATTGAAAATCTGGAGGCATTATTTGTATGGTGTAGCATGTGAAGTATACACCGATCATAAGAGTCTTCAGTATTTGTTTAAGCAGAAAGAGTTGAATATGAGGCAGAGAAGGATGGCTAGAGTTGCTAAAAGACTATGATGTTACTATTTTATATCACCCAGGTAAGGCCAATGTGGTGGCCGATGCATTGAGTAGAAAGTCTGCCAGGATGGGTAGTCTTGCATATATTCCGGTCAGTCAGAGACCATTGGCTCTAGACGTTCAGGCCTTAGCCAACCGGTTCGTGAGATTAGACATTTCTGAGCCTAGCAGGGTGTTAGCCCGCACGGTCGCTCGTTCTTCTTTATTAGAGCGTATCCGTGAGAGGCAATTTGATGATCCTCATTTGCGTGAGTTGAGAGATACAGAGTACAGCGGGGAGGTGCCACACAGGTAAATCTAGATGATGATGGGATATTGAAATTGCATGGTCGAGTTTGTGTGCCCAATGTCGAAGGGATTCGAGAGTTAATCTTAGCAGCGGCCCACAGTTCGCGGTATTCTATTCACCCAGGCGCCGCGAAGATGTACCAGGACTTGCGGCAGCACTATTGGTGGCGCAGAATGAAGAAAGATATCGTTGCGTATGTTGCTCGGTGTCTAAATTGTCGGCAGGTGAAATATGAGCACCAGAGACCTGGTGGTGTATTCCGGAGGATTGAAATTCCCGAGTGGAAATGGGAGCGGATCACTATGGATTTCGTTACTGGACTTCCTTTGACTAGAAGGAAATTTGATGCTATTTGGGTCATTGTTGATAGGCTGACCAAGTCAGCACACTTTATTCCAATATCTGTCTCCTACTCATCGGAGAGGTTAGCGGAGGTTTACATTAGGGAGATTGTTCGTCTCCATGGAGTGCCAGTATCTATTATCTCTGATCGGGGAATGCAGTTTACCTCGCGGTTCTGGAGAGCGGACCAGCAGGAGTTAGGCACCCAGGTTCCGCTGAGTACAGCATTTCATCCTCAGACGGATGGCCAGTCCGAGAGGACTATTCAGATTCTAGAGGACATGCTTCGAGCCCGTGTTATTGATTTCGGAGGCTCGTGGGACCAGTTTCTACCATTAGCAGAGTTCGCCTACAATAACAGTTACCAATCTAGCATCCGGATGGCTCCGTATGAGGCGTTGTATGGTAGGCGATGTCGATCACCAGTTGGATGGTTTGAACCGGGAGAGGCTCGGTTGTTAGGTACAGACTTAGTTCAGGAGGCCTTGGATAAGGTCAAGACTATTCAGGAGAGATTGCGTTCAGCTCAGTCCAGGCATAAGACTTATGCGGATCGTAAGGTTCGAGATGTAGATTTCATGGTTGGTGAACGAGTATTGCTCCGAGTGTCGCCTATGAAGTGCGTGATGAGGTTTGGGAAGAAGGGCAAGCTCAGCCCTAGGTATATTGGCCCATTTGAGATTCTAGACAGAGTGGGAGGGGTGGCTTACGGATTAGCTTTGCCGCCTAGCTTATCAGCCGTGCATCCAGTTTTTCATGTATCTATGCTTCGGAGATACCACGGCGATCCCACACATGTGTTAGACTTCAGTACCGTCCAATTGGACAATGATCTATCTTACGAGGAGGAGCCGGTGGCTATTCTAGACCGGCAGGTTCGACAGTTGAGGTCGAAGAGTTATCCTTCTGTGCGTGTTCAGTGGAGAGGTCAGCCTCCTGAGGCATCGACCTGGGAGTCCGAGTCTGATATGCGGAGCCGTTACCCACACTTGTTTCCTGACTCGGTACTTCTTTCTTTTGTCCGTTCGAGGACGAACGGTTGTTTTAGAGGTGGAGATTGTGACGACCCAAAGGGTCATCACTTATTTTATTAATAATTTCGAGCTTCCGAGGCCTTGAAAACCTCATTCTATGTTGCCTCGATTTACGTGCACGATCCGAGCATGTAGCCGGAAAGATTTTGTGATAGAAAATATGAATTCTATGAGAAATTTGGATAAAAATGATATTAATATTGATATGGTTGACTTCGGTCAACATTTTTGGTAAACGGATCCGGACCCGAGATTGGATGGTCCCGGAGGTCCGTAGAAAAATATGGGACTTGGACATGCGTCCGGAGTCGAATTCCGAGGCCTAGAGCCCAAGTTATGAATTTTTATGTGAAATTGTTTTTGATGCAATTATTAAAGGAAATAAATTAATTGACCTTGGTATCGGGCTCGTATTTTGGTTCCGACGCCCGATACAAGTCTTAAATATTATATATGTGATTTTTGTAAAGTTTGGTGACATTTGGATGTCGTTTGAGATGTTTTGGACCTTGAGTCCCAAGTTTGAAAGTTTTGAAAACTAAAGGTATGAAAATCATGCATTTGAGGCTTGATTTGATTAAAACGAAGTGATATTGGCGATGTGATCGCACGAACAAGTTCATAATGTGTTTTTGAGGTTATGTACATGTTTGGTTTGGAGCCCGGGGGCTCGGGTAAAGATTTGATAGGCCGTTGGATGAAATTCTGAATTTTTGAACTGCTGGTTTTTCACCCAGCTGTTGTCTTCGCAATTGCGAAGTATTTCTCGCAATTGCGAAGGTAGCAGGTCAAGGCAGGGTTCGCAAATGCGAACCCTGGGTCGCAAATGCGAAGGTGCCCAGGACCAGTTGGGTTCGCAAATGCGAACCAAACCTCGCAATTGCGAGGCCTTCAATAATTGCCTGTCTTCGCAATTGCGAAGAATGTGTCGCAATTGCGAAGAAGCCCAGAAGCCCGCTGGTTCGCAAATGCGAACCTTATTTCGCAAATGCGAAAATCCCTGGAAGCAGCCTAGTTCGCAATTGCGAACATATGTTCGCAATTGCGAAGACCCCAGATTTGCCTTGGCTTCGCAAATGCGAACAAAAGTTCGCAAATGCGAACTTCCCACCCTTAGCTTATTTTTCAAACTCCAGAAATTGGTCGGGGTTCGCAATTGCGAACCCATGTTCGCAAATGCGAACACCAGAGACCTGAAAAACACGAATTTCAGTCATTTCTTCACTTTTTACAAAACAAAAACACCCATTTGCGATTCTTCACGGATTCCTTCTTCATCAAAACAATTGTAAGTCACTTTTTACTTAATTCTTTCAATTCCTAACATCATTAAACATGTTTTTCATTAAAAATCAAAGGTTTTCATGGTAGAATTCTTGTTTTTGTTAGAAAATAGGGTTTTTCATAAATTGGGGAATTGGACCTCGAATTGAGGTCCGATTTCGAAACAAATCATATACATGAACTCGTGGGGGATGGGTAACCGGATTTTGGTCCTAACCCCGAATTCCGACCATGTGGGCCCGGGGTTGAAATTCACTATTCCGGGCAGAATGTTGTAAAAGTTGTAATTGGTCTTGGGAATTAGTTTGTTGAGTAGTATTGATGGTATTAAATCAATTGTGTATAGATACGATTGGATTGGAGTCAAATTCGAAAGGAAAGGGCATTGCTACGGATTAAATCATTCGTAAACTTTCGAGGTAAGTGTTTGTTCTATCCTAGTTAGTAGGAATATGAATTTAGTTATGAATAAATTGTTGAAATAGAGTTATTGGTGTTATACCGGTAATGAAGGTAAATTGTTGAAATTATTGTGAATTATTGGTTTAAAACCGGTAATTATAAATATTGTTGATATAGAGATTATTGGCTAATTGCCGGTAATATATATATATTTTATAAATTGGGATCGTGTGGTACGCCGACCACAAAGTGACTTAAATCTTGGCATTGGCCATAGTTGCCGGTAGCCTATTGATATATATTTGGGAGCGGGTGGTACGCCTACCACAAGATATAACTATTGATATATTGGGGAGCGGGTGGTACGCCTACCACAAGATATAATTACTATGATATTTGGGAGCGGGTGGTACGCCTACCACAAGATATAATTACTATGATATTTGGGAGCGGGTGGTACGCCTACCAAGATATAATTACTGTGATAGTTGGGAGCGGGTGGTACGCCTACCACGAGACATGAAATGAAAGAGGAAATTGAGACAAGAAAGTAAGATTTATTCCGTTGATTAGATTATTCTGGATAACTTGAGTTATTGACTGTTATTTTAGAGCAGAGTATTTCTTTATAAATGTATTGTATATATATATATGTATATAAAACTGCACAGGTTTAGGTGGGTGACTGGCCTTAGCCTTGTCACTAGTTCGCTGGGATAGGCCAGGCACTTACCAGCACATGGGGTCGGTTGTGCTGATACTACACTCTGCGCTCTTTTTGCGCAGACACAGGTTACGGACAGCAGCAGCGGCAGTAGCGACTTGTGGATTTTTCGACTACTGAGACTACGAGGTAGCCTTGCAGGCGTCCGCAGGACCCGTTGTCTCTCCTATCTATGCTTTTCATTCCGTTATCTCATGTAATCGAGATAAACAGCCTTGTATTTTCTTTCAAACCATTATGTGTATTATTCTTAGAAGTTCGTGAGTATTGTGACACCAATCTTGGGTAGTGTATCAGATTTGGATTTTTCTTTATCACATTTGACTAAGTCTTCCGCTAATTTTGATTACTCCGCCGTAATTTTTATGTTGTTAATAAGAAATTGGTAATTAATGGAGATGTAATTAATATTTGGCTTGCCTAGCTTCCATTTAGTAGGCGCCATCATGACCCCGATGGTGGGAAATCCGGGTCGTGACATAAACCTACATTTCGATGTAGCAATGTTCCCCTTCCATTCAATGACGGGTTCACCAGGAAATTGAAACCTAACCATCTTCATACGACCGTCAACATTTCCATAGCATGAGGCCAACCAGTCCATTCCCAGTATCACAACAAAATCAACCATTTCTAACTCAAATAAATTTGCCGAGGCTTAACGACTACAAATCATCACAGTGCAACTTCTATATACCCTTCTAGTAATCACAGAATCTCCTATTAGAGTAGATACCGCAAGGGGTTTACTTATCAATTCAGGTTCAATGCCAAACTTATTAGCCACAAAGGGTGTAACATATGGTAATGTAGATCCCGGATCAATCAACGCACATACATCATAAGAAAACAAAGACAATATACCTGTAACAACATCTGGAGACGACTCGATATCCTGTCGACCTACTAGAGCATAGGATCGATTTTGAGCACCACTCGAACTCGGCCCTGCACCTCTACCTTTACCACGACCTGTCGACTGCTAAAAACCCCGTGCTGGAGGTCGAACTGATGAGGAAGAACCAGACACAGATCTAGTCGGCTGAGCCATACCATCACCTCCCCTGTTAGGACAATCCCTCATCATATGGCCAGGCTGTCCGCAAGAATAACACGCATCAGAACCTCGACGGCACAGTCCAAAGTGGGCCTTGCCGCTGTGATCAGAACGTGGTGTTGGGGGTTCCGTCTGACTAGTATCCCCATGATGTTGCGATCCAGATGCGTGCGAACTCTGACCTGGACCAGAATAGGATGGATTATATCGAGGCCTTTGAAACTGTGGAGGAGCACTAGCTACAGATGGCGCCGAACTCCTCGGAGACTAGGGCCTGGCGCTACCTTTAAAGTCATCAAAATACCTTGCAAATATTGCCCTCTTATGCTGGCCCCTATCCTCCTCCCTATCTGCCCTCTGCTGGCGCTTACGATCCTCTAGGTTATGGGCATAATCTTGAATACGGGAAATATCCATGCCTTCTACCAAAGAGGCTGTCATACACTCATTTATCAGATGGGGTCCCAACCCGTTCACAAACAAATGCACCCTATCACTCATCTTGGCCACCATATAGGGAGCCTACCTTGCTAAAGAATCAAACTGCATACTATACTATCGCATACTCATATTACATTGTCTAAGGTTCAAGAACATATCAACTTTAGCTCGTCGTATCTCAACTGGCAAATAGTGACGAAGAAAGGGCTCAGAAAAATCCTTCCACATTGCTAGAGGAGTGTTCGGACCACTAGATCTCTCCCAACTATCATACCAGAGAACTGCTAAATCCCGTAGCCGATAAGAACCCAACACTACTGCCTCTGTATCACTAACATGCATAACCCGTAGTGTACAATGAACCTGGTCAATAAAATCTACGGTTCCTCCTTGGGGTCTGATCCGGTAAACACTGGAGGGTCTAAATTAATAAAATCATGAACTCTCGTATTAACTGGTTTATCAGCACCACCTGTATTCTGTCTCTAAGCCTGAGCAGCTACCAATCTATTTAATAACTGCAAAGCACTCCGCATATCCCGGTCTGTAGTGCCAGACGGAGGAGGTGGAGGTGCTGGGTGCCACCTAATATCCTCTGGATGAGACGGAGTAGATGAGGTATGAGACGGCATCTCACTCTAAGGCTTACTTTGGCATGCTCTGGCTTGGGGCACCTTACTGGTACCCTCTCGCGCAGTTGTATCAAGCCGTCTACTAATTGTTTGCTTCCTAGCCGAAGGCATCGCTGAAAGAAAACAAGGTGACTATTAGAGATGAACACTTACGACTCAACTCTATGCATGATCTAGATTCAGGAAGAAGGTAACAACCCTAGATGTCATGTAGCCTCCTGATTATAAATGTGGCGCGCTACACATCCATAATCAAGACTCTACTAGACAGGGCTCATAGACAATACCTAGGACAGACTTGCTCTGATACCATGTTTGTCACGACCCAAACTAGAGGACCATGACTAGCACCCGACCATACTTGACGAGCACCAACATACATTTTATCTAACCTCCTTTATTATCTTTTAGGGCTGACGAGAGAAATATAAATGGTAGACATGGATCATGGACAACCAACAATAAAATATGATGGCATGAACCTACATAACATGGGATGACCAGACAATCAAGAAACTATATACATATGGCACAAGCTACCACGCTAAAATGAAAGACTATACAATAAAAACTAGACGACAAGGCATACCAAACTATACATGAGTTGACACTTGTCTATGAGCCTCTAAAGGAACATAAGTGCTGCAACATAGCCAGAACAGGGGCCCCTGACATACCCATAATGTCTATAACAAAAATGCATACCAAGACCAAGGCAAGTCCGGAGGAGGGATCTCGCCAATCACCGCTGAACTGGACAACCTACTGTGATGTGGCAGCTGCACCTGCCTGTCTATCAGGACCTGCAACATGACATGCATCGTCCACAAACAAAAGGATGTCAGTACGAATAAAGTACTGAGTATGTAAGGCAGAGAACCATAAATACGAACAGTAATGTAAGCAGGGATAGAGAATATACAACCTGTAACATCTGAGTACCTCTGAGGGCTACTGACATGAAATGCATGATACATATGTATAAATACATAATCTTTTAAAACATACACATCTGTGGGCATCATCATCATCATATCGTACCTGGCCGTAATAGGCTCAGTAAAAACGTACCCGACCATTATAAGGCTCGGTAGAATCGTACCAGGCCACGTGGAGCTCGGTAAAACCCAACTGATCAGTGGTTGCACAATAGGAGCTGTACCCGGCCGTCTATAGCGCGGCTCAGTAGAGTACAATAGATACATATATATAATGCATGCTCGACTCATGGAAACACCTTGTAGACCTTTCGGAGTGACGTATGATCGGTATCCTATGTACACCTTATTAGGACTAACTCTTCACTATGAACCTTATAGGAATCAGGAATAACCAACAAGATTGATAACATAAGAATAAGAGAAGCAACATCAACATCAATCGTTCCATAAGAGGGGAAACAATGTAAGTACGGCTAGCTTCTAAGAGTAGAGTATCTTTGGAAGCTCGTTCATTACATTATGTACAATCGGAGTCGTGCAAAAGAAGGAAAGGGATAGCCTCACATACCTTGTATATACTTCCCCAACCTCAAGCTATGCAAACGTCACGACTCCTTAGTCTACAATAGGAGAAATGACACTATCGTTAACGTTTAAGCGTCACAACTATTATGTACCAACCACAACCTATTTTGTGATGAAACGGACAGAACCTCCCCTATTTATATGAATTCCCACATGTGAAAAAAATCACCAAACAGCCCAAACAACATCAATGTTAATCATATTGAACATCCCAAAACAGTCCACCAACCGATAACATTACTACCAAGCCTTTCGATATATATTTCACAAGTTCTAGCTTCAATGACTTAGCCGCAACTTGGATAATCTTAAAAACATATAGATTAAGAGGTTCAATACCTTAATACAGATAGAACAACTCCAATTTGACCTTAATTGTCCACGAAATATCCCTCCAATTCTGCCACAACAACAAGGAAGCGAAGCTAGCAATCAATTAGCATTTGTTTCGGCACTAGAATCACTTTAGAAAGGATCGAAATCACCTAGGGTTGATATTAAGAACTCGAGGGAGTATTTACAGAACGTAAACCATTTAAACAACCCCCCACACGAGCTTTAACAACACAATATTGAGCAACAACAAGAAGAACAAGAGACTTACTAGCGCCACGTGATTCCCGATACTTGAATTGTGTTGTTTGCCCTTTGTTTGGGTCTTGAACTTTGGGAGAACCTTGAGAGGGTGTTCTTAGGGTTCTAAGGTCTGAATATAGTTAAAATAAATGACTTAAAACGGGTTGGAGGCGTCCTATATAGATCCAAATGTCTTAAACCGCCTAAGTGGGCCCCATAGAGAGGTGCTTGGCGCAGTCTCGCGAAAATGCGAATATCTCTCTACTCCAAGATTGTATCGATGAACGGTTTAATGAGTTAGAAACTAGACTCATAGATCTTCAATTTGGAGGTTAGATCACTCCACAAGTCTCAGTAAATTTGGAGAAAAGCTTAGTAACATTTGACATAAAGTTTAAGTAAAACTATGAACCTAAATTGCGACAACTTTTGTCGACTTTTGTTTCATAACTCGTTTGACTTCAAGACTTATGAAAAGGATATTATATGATTCAAATACCTTAAAACATGACCTCCTGAGTATATTAAGCATCTACAGGTTTACCCAAAAGTACGAGTTACAACATCCTTGATTCGTTTAACTTCTAATACTTGTTAATCACCCTTATGCACCCTTGTATCACTTAAGATTAATCGGATTAATTTCTTATCATCTCAAGGATAATTCCTTCTTGGATTTTGTGTTAACTAACATATGGCATGAACTAACGTATGTGAATATGGGTTGTAACACTCCAGCTAAAACGAATCCTACTTTGGCTATTACATTCTCCATTACTATGTTCTCATACGCAGGAATACCCCCGTTAGCCGGCATTTGTAGCAAATTCTACTTTTTTCTTCGTCACTTTGGGTTGTGGGGCTTACTTCCTAGCCATAGTGGGAGTAGTGACTAGCGTTATAGGTCATTGGCCGGCCGGAAGGTTGCCACGAGTAAGTATGTTTAGGGACCGAAGGTAGTTCTCCGTGGACTCGATACATAGCTTACTGAATTAGTTGCGACACGGAGGGGAATGCATGCTACAAAAGATAGGGTCGAGTCTGATACATCAACCGTCTAATAAATATCCTTGTACGAGTCCACAATGACTACACGAGATGAACCTTGGTTTGGTGAATTAAAGTTGGCCTTAGGTGTAATAGGACTCCCAGCTACTGCGCGCGATCGTATACTGGGTCTCGATTCAGAAAGATGAAGGGCCCAAAAGTCCAAATAGGGGGTTGCAAATTACCCATCTCATTGAGGGCGGAAAACGAATTGACATCTCGATATGATACAACCCTTTCGATTTTAGTTGGGAAAGAATGACGAAGTCCATCCGAACCGTCCAATGAAGAATAAGAGGAGAGAAAAACACCAATGGTGCATGAAACGCACGCGCAACGGGCATGGATTAAAATAAGTGTCGAGGAGAAGCAGCCGAGCTCATTCCCTTCGCTTCCTGGGCCCAAAGCAGTGTCACGCCCCAAATCGGGGGACATGACCGGCGCCTGACCGGGTTGCCCCAATCAAGCGGACCTGGGTGCCTTTCATTCCTACGCGTTACCCCTGTGTTGATTGTTTCTCATTAACCAAATATCTTACTAACCATGAATGATTTCACATTAAACAAATAAAACCATACGAGTGATTCATTAACAAGTTTGCAGTTTTTACAACGCCCGACATAACATAATATATACATAAGACTGGAGTCCCACAGTTTACATGTCTACAGAGCCTCTAGGATACAAAAAGGGGAATACAATACTTGTCGGTAACAAGGCTCCGGCTATACCTTACAAAACCAAAATGAAATCTAAACAAAAGTGGCATGAACCACACAGGGCCCCAAGGAAGAAAGGGGCTCACCAAAACGGGCAATGGAAGGAGAAGGATACTACTGCCGATGAGCTGAAGTGCCTGCTACTGATCCACCTACAATCATAACACGAATGTAGCGCCCCGGCAAAAGGGACGTCAGTACACTTGAATTGTACTGGTATGTATGGACAAACTTTGTCCCAAGTAAACTCAAGCCATTAAATTACATCAACAATTAATTAAGCCGGCTAACCATATTTCCACATTTTCCTCATTTCAAATAATTCTCAACACAAAGCACTTTCTACAATCAACCAATTTAACAATAACCAATCAATCACGTAAAGCACAAGTAGTCAAACAAAAGGGCAATCAGTGCCCCACAGGTTGCAAACTCTCCTGCTGTCTCCTTTCACAATTTCACATTATTGATTTTTGTATCAATTTTCAATAGCGATTTCGATCGCTTTCCATCCTTATTGCCCCCGACCACCCTTATTACCTCGGCCACCCTTATCACCCCAACCCACACCTTATTTCCTCACGTTGCGGCGCGCAACACGACCCCGCCTTACAGTTTAAAACACAACAATTTCAAACAGCAGATAAGGTACTACACACAATTTCAACAAGTTCAAATAAGCAACTTGCACATTGTTTCATGTTCTCAATTACTTATCAAGCCAATATCACAACCAAGTTACAATATTTCCATAATCAAGAATATTCACACAAGTATGTTCAACAATTTTCCACAATTCAAGTGTTTCATCTCTTTCCACAATAAACCAATTCTCGAGTGTTTCGTTTCTTTTCCACAAGGTGCCATATAGGCCATCATAAGCATTATTCACAATTCTTTACCCAATTCAACTCTCATTTAACTTTCGGTTCATATTCTATACCACATCACTCATATTTCAACAACAACTTTGAGAATTTCACACAATTTGTCAAATTAACATTAACCGAGCAATTTTCACACATATAGGCGATTTCACAAGAATCAAAATTAGCCATACATACCTGGTGATGATTTTCCTTCCTACTTTATGCTTACCCAAGATATCCTACTCTTGCCAACCTTGTTCTTGAAGACTCTTACTTCTACTCACTTCATTTTACTAGAAATCAAGTTCAATAATCATGCATGAGTGTAAAAATTCTATTTTCAAAAGATATTATATGCAAACCTCTCTTTACCCAATTTAAAACTGAAAATCAAAGAAAATAGTTAGGGTTTTTACCTTGAAAAGATTGGGGAGTTGAATCCTTGCCCTAGGACCCCTTGGAATTAAGTGGTTGGAACAATCTTTGAAGATGAAGAACTTCTCTCTCTAAAACCTCTCTCTTCTCTCTCTAATTTTGGTAAGATGATATGAGAAAATGAGGGTGAAAGGTGTTATATTAAAGAAGAGATCGGGTCAAAATGTTACAAAAATCTGGGCCGGGGCAAATCTGCGGTGCACTTTGCGACCGCAGAATCAACATGCGGTCCGCATAGTGACCGCAGAATGGCCTCAAAAATGACTCAGGTTCTGTTACAGAATGCGACCAATATGCGGTCCGCATTCTTGATCTGCGGTCGCAAAGTGCACCGCAAATTCACTATGCGATCGCATATCGACCGCATATTCAACACGATTTTGGGGGACTTTCTGGAACGTTTTGCGGCAAGAATGCGGTCCGCATGTCAGGTTTGCGGTCGCATTCTTGACCGCATATTTGACACTTTTCGGAAAAATTAATTCTCTACATTTTTGAAACTTAAATAACTACCAAGGGTCCGAACCGCGGCGATGACACCACAGCTACTAGGTTTTATGCACAAATATTTTACGGGGCCTTACAAGCAGTGCAGTCTTTCTTGGCCAAATCAAGGATTTAGGGCTTCTTGCTACGCTACAACACTATAAAAATCCATTTTCATTAGTAATATATATGAATAGAAAGATAGATCCATCCATATATCCTATCCGATTTATATTTTGATATCTAATAAAGAATCAATTTCATTCAACGTTGGATTCAAAGAACTGCGCTTAGCCCCCCCTCCCCCCCCCGCTCATGAAACCGCTCTACGCATTCCTAACACATTATTCGGACCATGACACCACATCTACTAGGTTTTATGCACAAATATTTTATGGGGCCTTACATCCTCCCCCACTTAAGATCATTCGTCCTCGAATGAGGATTTTGAGATAAATGACTTGGTTTTGAAAGACATGATATGCAACCATCAAAATTTCGACTAACTCTTATATTTTAGAAAAATTTCGCCAGAGTTTCCTTTGTATTATGGACATATCCACCTGTCAGAGGGCCCCCGAAACACATTACTAAACAACAATACACAAATACAACATTTCCCACAACTGGTATACACTTCCTTACCTCAACGAATGCACATATTCTATCACATTGTTACAATTTCACAAAAACTAGTCACTTCAATGAATTCTTACCTTATTAAACCAATTTAACACCATGTACACTCAACAAACCATTACCAATCTACACTTACTATTAGTTGCTTATTTAACACGTAAATCTTTATAAGGCTTTCATTTATCAAGAGCGGTTCAAGTGACCCAAGGCAACAACACATTTAACTCATTACAAAATGAAGGAGACTTTACTAATACTAAGAGGGAAACAACTTAGACAAGATGGCAGTTACTAGGAGTAGAAGGGTCACCTAATTCCTTCTAGGCTTGATCAAACAAATGGGGGTACTTTTCCTTCATCTCTTTTTCCGCTTCCCATGTGGCCTCCTCAACTTGTTGACTTCGCCACAATACTTTAACAGAGGCAACTTCCTTATTTCTCAACTTACGGACTTGCCTATCAAGAATGGCAACTAGAACTTCTTCATATGAAAAATCTTCATTAACCTCTATAGCTTCGACGACTGGCATGATGGTGGATGGATCTCCAATCACTTTCTTCAACATGGACACATGGAATACCGGGTGCACCGATGACATCTCAGGAGGCAACTCTAGCCTATAAGCAACTTGACCAATCCTTTGAACGATCCGATATGGCCCGACATACCTAGGACTCAATTTCCCTTTCTTTCCGAATCGCCTGACTCCCTTCATAGGAGATACCCTCAAGAACACCCAATCATCGACTTGAAACTCCAAATCCCTTCGGCGAACGTCCGCATAGGATTTTTGACGACTCTGTGCTGTTTTCATTCTCTGCTGAATAACCTTGACCTTTTCCATAGCTTCGTACACCAAATCTGGACCTAGCAATTCTGCTTCACCTACCTCAAACCACCCGATTGGCGATCTACATCTTCTCCCGTACAATGCCTCAAACGGGGCCATTTGAATGCTAGCATGATAGCCGTTATTGTAAGCAAATTCTATCAGTGGCAAGTGTTCATCCCAATTACCTTTAAAATCTAAGACACAAGCCCGCAACATATCTTCAAGCGTCCGAATGGTCCGCTCGGCCTGACCGTCGGTCTGTGGATGGAAAGCTGTGCTGAGATTCACCTGAGTTCCCAAACCTTGCTGAAACTTCTTCCAAAACTTAGCTGTGAACTGAGCCCCGCGATCCGAGATAATAGAAAGTGGAGTGCCATGAAGTCTTACTATCTCCTCGATGTACAATTTTGCATATTGCTCCGCAGTATCAGTGGACTTGACAGGCTGGAAGTGGGCTGATTTGGTGAGTCGATCTACTATCACCCATATTGAATCGAACTTACGCTGAGTGCGAGGTAACCCTACCACGAAATCCATATTGATCATCTCCCATTTCCACCTTGGTATTTCTATAAGTTGAGTTAATCCACCGGGCCATTGATGCTCGGCCTTCACTTGTTGACAGTTCGGACATTTAGCTACAAAGCTTGCCACATCCCTATTCATACCGTTCCACCAATAAATCTCCTTAAGGTCATGATACATTTTCGTGGAACCTGGGTGTACCGAATACCTAGAAATATGAGCCTCTGCCATCACTCTTTCCCGAAGCTCGTCCACCTTCGAACACATAGTCTATCTTGACACCGCAATACACCATCTTCGCTGTTGAGTACAAATGCTGAGGTCTTGTTATTCATGACTGCTTCCTTCACCCGAACCAATGCTGGATCCATGAACTGTTTTTCCTTGATTTCCGCGACCAATGATGATTCCGCTCCATTATGCACCAAGATATCCCCCTCGGCTGACGCCGAGATACGAACCCCCAAACTGGCTAATTGGTAAACCTCTCGAGCCAGGGGTCTCTGATCCACACCCAAATGAGCCAAACTACCCATGGATTTTCGACTAAGAGCGTCGGCTACCACATTTGCCTTCCCCGGATGGTACAATATGTCCATATCATAGTCCTTGAGTAGTTCTAACCACCGCCGCTGTCTCAGATTCAGCTCTTTCTGCTTGAACAAATACTGGAGGTTCTTGTGGTCTGAAAACACATCTACATGAACTCCATAAAGATAGTGCCGCCCTATTTTCAAAGCAAACACAATAGCTGCAAGCTCAAAATCATGCGTCGGATAATTCTTCTCGTGATTCTTGAGTTGCCTGGAAGCGTAAGATATGACTTTCCCGTGCTGCATCAATACACATCCCAAACCAACCCCGGAGGCATCACAATAAACCACAAATCCCTCTGTGCCTTCTGGCAAGGCCAATATTGGTGTCGAGGTCAATCTTGACTTCAATTCCTGGAAACTTTTCTCACATGCTTCGGACCACTAGAACTTAACTGCCTTCTGCGTCAGTTTTGTCAATGGGGAAGCGAGGGTTGAGAATCTCTCTACAAACCTCCGATAGTACCCTGCCAAACCCAAGAAGCTACGTATCTCTGTCGGGGTCGTGGGTCTAGGCCAATCTTTCACTGCCGCAATCTTTTAAGGATCCACCTGAATTCCCTCACTGGAAATAACATGCCCTAGAAAGGCTACGGACTCCAACCAAAACTCACATTTTGAGAACTTGGCATACAATTGATGGTGAAGAAGGGTCTGCAACGCTGCTCTGAGGTGAACGGCAGGATCTTCTCTGCTTCAAGAGTAGATGAGGATATCGTCAATGAATACAATTACAAAGGAATCTAGGAATGGCTTGAAAACCCGATTCATAAGGTCCATGAAAGCTGCTGGGGCATTGGTTAGCCCAAAAGACATGACCAAAAACTCGAAGTGACCATAACGAGTTCGGAATATCCTGCTCCCTGATTTTTAACTGGTGGTACCCGGACCGTAAATCAATTTTTGAGAAGAACTTCGCTCCTTGCAATTGGTCAAACAGATCATCCACTCGAGGCAAAGGATATTTATTCTCGATGGTGACTTTGTTGAGCTGCCGATAATCAATACACATTCGAAGTGACCCATCCTTCTTTCTGACAAAGAGAACCGGGGCACCCCACGACGACACACTCGGTCGTATGAACCCTTTCTCTAATAAATCCCTCAGCTGCTCCTTTAACTCCCTTAACTCTGCTGGCACCATTCTGTATGGTGGAATGGATATTGGCTGAGTATCTGGCGATACATCAATCCCAAAATCAATCTCCCTATCTGGCGGAATGCCTGGAAGCTCATCTGGAAACACTTCAGAAATTCATTCACAATTGGCACGGACTCGAGGGTAGGCACCTCTGAGGTGGTGTCCGTTACCCGAACCAGGTGATAGATACACCCTTTCTTAATCATCTTCGAAGCCTTAAGGCAGGAAATAAACCTACCCCTTGGCACCACACCATTTCCTCTCCATTCAATAACTGGCTCGTTAGGGAACTCGAGCCTCAATAACTCTCGTCCGACAGTCAAGCTTTGCAAAGCATGAATAGAGCCAATCCATCCCCATAATTACATCAAAATCAACCATCCCAAGCTCAATAAGATCGGCCGTGGTAACACGACCACCCACCGCAACAACACAATTTCTATAGACTCGTGAGGCTATAATAGAATCACCAACCGGAGTCGACACAGAGAACGGCTCATGAAGCCGTTCGGGTTCTATCCCAAAACTTGAAGCAATGAATGGAGTGACATAAGACAAGGAGGACCCTGGATCAATAAGGGCATAGCAATCAATAGTCTGAACAGACATGATACCTGTAACAACATCCGGAGAAGCCTCGGCATTTTGGCGGCCACTCAATGCATAGAATCGGCTAGGTCCACCCCTACCCTGAGCTCCACCCCTAGCTGCACCACGCCCGGCTGATGCTGGAGTACGCGCTGATGATGTAGCAGCTGAAGAACCGGATGATTGAGCAGATCCCCTACCTATACCCTGACTGGAGGTCACGTAGCAAGCTGATGAAATCTCCCTACGGGCATATAGCTCCCCGACTCGGGATCTCGCACGACGACGAGACCTCCTGCTTTCTGAACCAGGTCTCGAGTAACTGCCCTGCTGATGACTGTGCACGGATGGCGGTGCACTCGCGGAGGACTGAGCATATGACTGGGATGGCCCTGATGACCCTTTCCCTGGAAGTGATCTCCCTGAATGACCCATTGACCGGGCCCTGCTGCTACTTTCTCTTTCTGCACGAATCTTCAATTTCCTGGCCTCTGTGGCCTGAGCAAACCCCACGATCCTCCCATAGTTCATATCTGAGTGCAGAGCTGCTGTGGCGGCCTCATTCACTACCAAAGGACTAAGGCCCTGAACAAACCGTCGAACCTGGGCATCCATGGTCGACACTAAATGAGGAGCGTACTTGGACAACCTTACGAACTCCATGCGATACTCCCAAACACTCATACTGCCCTGTTTGAGAACCTCGAACTCAGTGGCACGGGCTGCCATTGCCTCAGTAGGTAAGTAGTGGTCCATAAATGCATCCACAAACTCATCCCATCTGGCCGGAGGGCTCCCTTCCTCACGGGAATCCTCCCACATTTCGAACTATGAACGTGCCGCTCCCTTCAGCCTGTAAGAGGCCAACTCTACCCCCTCTATATCTGTAGCCTTCATCACTCCGAGGGTCTTGTATATCTCATCAAGGAATTCCTGTGGGTCAGCCTCTGGATCGGTACCTGAAAATTCTGGAGGGGCCAATCGCAAGAATTGATGGACTCTGGAGCCAAAGGAATCTCCTTGTCCGCTGGAGGATGCAGGGGCATCATGGGATCTCTGGGCCTGGGCGGCCACTAACTGTGTTAACATATGAATGGCTCCCCTAAGATCTTCATTAGAGATACCGGAGCCCGAAGCGGGAACTGTATCTGAGTCAGGAACACTGGCAGGAGGAATGGTGGCATCCTCTGCCGCAGCTGGAATAGGGACACTTGGGTTTTGAACAGATGGGCCAGGCAAATTCGGGACTGGCGGGTCATTCTCTCCCACGGCATCGGGTACATGATTAACAGCTGCACTTGGGCCGGCGTTGGCCCTAAGGCCGAGTCTAGCCTTCTTCTTAGGTGCCATATTCTGAAAATTTGGGAACAAGGCGCGAATTAGACATAGATATTTCCACATTGCACTTTACCGCACGATATAGATTAACAAAGAAATAGGTAAATTCCTAAATGCCCGTGTAGCCCCGTACTTATATGATGTGGTCGACAACACACCTATAAGAAGGGCACTACTAGACACGGCTCCGAGACATCCTAGGACACTTTAAAAACCATAGGCTCTGATACCAAGTTTGTCACGCCCCAAATCGGGGAACATGACCGGCGCCTGACCGGGTTGCCCCAGTCAAGCGGACCTGGGTGCCTTTCATTCCCACGCGTTACCCCTGTGTTGATTGTTTCTCATTAACTAAATATCTTACTAACCATGAATAATTTCACATTAAACAAATAAAACCATACGAGTGATTCATTAACAAGTTTGCAGTTTTTACAATGCCCGACATAACATAATATATACATAAGACTGGAGTCCCACAGTTTACATGTCTACAGAGCCTCTAGGATACAAAAAGGGGAATACAATACTTGCGGGTAACAAGGCTCCGGCTATACGTTACAAAACCAAAATGAAATCTAAACAAAAGTGGCATGAACCACACAGGGCCCCAAGGAAGAAAGGTCCTCACCAAAACGGTCAGTGGAAGGAGAAGGATACTACTGCCGATGAGCTGAAGTGCCTGCCACTGATACACCTACAATCATAACACAAATGTAGCACCCCCGGCAAAAAGGGACGTCAGTACACTTGAATTGTACTGGTATGTATGGACAAACTTTGTCCCAAGTAAACTCAAGCCATTGAATTACATCAACAATTAATTAAGCCAGCTAACCATATTTCCACATTTTCCTCATTTCAAATAATTCTCAACACAAAGCACTTTCTACAATCAACCAATTTAACAATAACCAATCAATCACGTAAAGCACAAGTAGTCAAACAAAGGGGCAATCAGTGCCCCACAGGTTGCAAACTCTCCTGCTGTCTCCTTTCACAATTTCACATTATTGATTTTTATATCAATTTTCAATAGCGATTTCGATCGCTTTCCATCCTTATTGCCCCTGACCACCCTTATTACCTCGACCACCCTTATCACCCCAACCCACACCTTATTTCCTCACGATGTGGCGCGTAACACGACCCCGCCTTACAGTTTAAAACACAACAATTTCAAACAGCAGATAAGGTACTACACACAATTTCAACAAGTTCAAATAAGCAACTTGCACATTGTTTCATGTTCTCAATTACTTATCAAGCCAATATCACAACCAAGTAACAATATTTCCATAATCAAGAATATTCACACAAGTATGTTCAACAATTTTCCACAATTCAAGTGTTTCATCTCTTTCCACAATAAACCAATTCTCGAGTGTTTCGTTCCTTTTCCACAAGGTGCCATATAGGCCATCATAAGCATTATTCACAATTCTTTACCCAATTCAACTCTCATTTAACTTTCGGTTCATATTCTATACCACATCACTCATATTTCAACAACAAGTTTGAGAATTTCACACAATTTGTCAAATTAACATTAACCAAGCAATTTTCACACATATAGGCGATTTCACAAGAATCAAAATTAGCCATGCATACCTGGTGATGATTTTCCTTCCTACTTTATGCTTACCCAAGATATCCTACTCTTGCCAACCTTGTTCTTGAAGACTCTTACTTCTACTCACTTCTTTTTACTAGAAATCAAGTTCAATAATCATGCATGAGTGTAAAAATTCTATTTTCAAAAGATATTATATGCAAACCTCTCTTTACCCAATTTAAAACTGAAAATCAAAGAAAATAGTTAGGGTTTTTACCTTGAAAAGATTGGGGAGTTGAATCCTTGCCCTAGGACCCCTTGGAATTAAGTGGTTGGAACAATCTTTGAAGATGAAGAACTTCTCTCTCTAAAACCTCTCTCTTCTCTCTCTAATTTTGGTAAGATGATATGAGAAAATGAGGGTGCAAGGTGTTATATTAAAGAAGAGATCGGGTCAAAATGTTACAAAAATCTAGGCCGGGGCAAATCTGCGGTGCACTTTGCGACCGCAGAATCAACATGCGGTCCGCATAGTGACCGCAGAATGGTCTCAAAAATGACTCAGGTTCTGTTACAGAATGCGACCAATATGCGGTCCGCATTCTTGATCTGCGGTCGCAAAGTGCACCGCAAATTCACTATGCGATCGCATATCGACCGCATATTCAACACGATTTTGGGGGACTTTCTGGAACGTTTTGTTGCAAGAATGCGGTCCGCATGTCAGGTTTGCGATCGCATTCTTGACCGCATATTTGACACTTTTCGGAAAAATTAATTCTCTACATTTTTGAAACTTAAATCACTACCAAGGGTCCGAACCGCGGCGAGCTTGCTCGCCGCGAAGAATTCTACGCATTCCTAACACATTATTCGGACCATGACACCATAGCTACTAGGTTTTATGCACAAATATTTTACGGGGCCTTACAAGCAGTGCAGTCTTTCTTGGCCAAATCAAGGATTTAGGGCTTCTTGCTACGCTACAACACTATAAAAATCCATTTTCATTAGTAATATATATGAATAGAAAGATAGATCCATCCATATATCCTATCCGATTTATATTTTGATATCTGATAAAGAATCAATTTCATTTGGATTCAAAGAAAGAACTGCGCTTAGCCCCCCCGCTCATGAAACGGCTCTGCTGCAATGGATGGCAGAGGGTCCATAGTACCCGAAGCACTGGAGTGATCCAGTAGCCGGGAAGGGGCCTAGAAGTGCCTACTACTACACCACACTACACTTGGCTCTACACATTTACAGAGCTAACCCCTGTCCAGTGCCTGGCAGAGCTAAGGGGGCTTCAATCCTTACTCTTTATCCCCATCTTCGCCAGGCTATCGGGGCCTTACTTATTCAAGGAGGAGCCTCGAAAAGCACCGTTGAGAGGAAGATCCTTGGCACCACTTCATTCTCTACAGGGTTCCAAACCTTTCTTCGACATAGGTGACAACGAGCCAGGCAGAGATGGAAGAGATCAAACACGGGAATAAGAGCAAGCTCGCCTTCCTTTTTGATCATTTTGATAGAGGGGGATGAAGAAAGTGGACAAAACAGACTCGCATTTCACATCGAACGAATACAGGAAAAGAATCATATTGAAAATGCTCCTAACCCAACCCGTTCCTTCGTACAGCCCGTGTATTGAAATTTATCTGAACCTGCCCGGAGCGAGCCTCCCATAAAGGCAAGTGAAGTTGGTGAGCCGTATGATGGGCAACTATCTCCTGCGATTCAGAGAGGACTCAGCTGTTAGTTAGTACCCCCTAGGTTTCGGGGTGGACCTTTTTATTCTATTTTATAATATATGCTTAGCGAAAAGAAATTTTTTTGATACACCTAGGACATGGATTCTATATGAACCGATGGATTGTGACAAGTGGTTACTACTAGCAATGACTTCCTCTTTCATTACTTCATTCTTTCCATATCCCTCTCCTTTGTTCTCAGTTACTCATCAAATGGCACTCAGTTCATATCTCTAAGTTCGATCATTGACAAGGTTCAAAGAAAGGGTGGGCCATTGATAAAGAATCGATGGAAAACCACAATGCTAGAAGATGGCGGGCCTCCGCTTTTCTTTTCATTAATGAAATCCGCCAGTTATTATGAATTCAAATAAAAAAATTTTGATTTTGAAGGCTTGTTCAAAAGAAAAAAAGATGTGGGTGGCATTATGACTGGGGTGTCAGTTAGAAAGGTTCTTACAATGTTCGTTCAATCAAGCTGCATTCTTTTTTTCTTAACTTAAGGAGAGGCAAGAGGGCTTTCTAAGAAGGGCTAGGGACCTATGAATAGAACAACACAACAAAATGATGAAATGAAGAAGAATGAACGGGAGGCATCGGAGGAATGACTGTCAAACTTCTTACTTGTGTTTGGTTAACTACTTTACTGACTTAGGGTTCTTTCTCATAAGTGGTATACCTACACACCGCATGCACACTCACTATATCTATATACGTATAAGTTTCTAGCCTTTCGAAAAAAGCCCCTCTCCTTACAGTCAATTGGCTGAACGCCCCTCGAATCTTGTCTTCGATTGCTAACCACCTGCGCAAGGGCCTTGTTATTTATAGGAGAGATTTGGGAGATGAGGTAAGGAATGGATCAAGGAAAGCCCCGCCAAGAATTCGATGTTCGATGATAGAATCTTCGGAATTGTTAGCAAAAAGAAAAGTTGACCTTTTCTTTTGCATGCTTTTGTACATTTCAATTCAGATACCTTGCTCGACTTGCGCCTTTGCACGCTCGACCGCTCCTCCATCCCACCTGTCCTATTCTAGCGGGGAATAACCTCAATCCGTAGAAGCTGCATTCTCAAGGGCTTAGTGACTATGCCAGTGATCAAGATATCGATCACATAAATAGGTAGTAAAATGGTTATGGACCCACGATGATGAAAAGTAAGCGATGCGTCGAACTTATAAAATCTTAGGCCAAACTAAATGTTTTTCAGTGAAGACAAGAAAGCTTTTAAGTGTAGACGACTAATTGTACTTGAAATTCCATTCCTTTATCCGGTGGGAGGGTTAGCGCTAGTTAAGCCAATAGCATATCTAGAAAAAGCTTCAGTAACACTTGCTACATCAGTAGATCATTGATTAGCATACATCCTCTGAATAGTCTACGTGGATCCTAGTTTCTATTACTATTAATTCCAATTAATCCAGTAATGCATACAACCTTAACTCTCTTAAAGAGCAGGAGGTTTAGCATCAACTCATTCAATGAATGTTCTTTCATTCACTATACAGATGAATCCTACTCTGTATTTTCCAGCGGATAGTCATTCGTCTAAAGAGAATAGAAGTATAGCAGCTCTCTCTCATAACAGAATGAAAGCAAGCAAGAACGAAATGATTGCTTACCCTATCGCCTGAAGCTACTATCCTAAAATAAGAAACTCTTAAATTAAAGAACTACAGGAAAGGTAATATACTGAGCTAGCCTCCCGTTATGCACCAATGCTTGAACAGGACCGTTAACCTTTACCAAAAGGAAGAAGAGCTATTGGTCAGTTTCTTTAGTTGACCGATACAGCTCGACCAATTGCGATAGGGCAGATGCGACCGATGGAAGGGATCTAATTTGAAGATGTAAGTCATTTGTGGACTACTTCCGACCCTTTACTAGAAGACAAGAGATTTGCGGTATGGCTTTAGAAAAGATATTCGTTATACAGATATCACTTACAGAACTGCCCAATTGCCGATTATCTGCGCCTACCAAAGATGCCTTTCACTTTTAGACAATTCCTCGTGCATGACAGGACTTCACTTAGAAAGTAAAGATAAGAAAGGATAAAGGATGGTCTACGATCAGGGAATGCCTTTTTTGTTAAAGAAAATTGGTCGTAGAGAGAGCGACTATCTCTCATAAGAGAAGGAGAGCCACTTTTTTTTTATAGTATATTAATGAGTAGGACTTAAATTCCAAGCTCTCCTAGCTCAAAAACCACACACAGACAAAGACATGGGGGCACAAAAAACTCATAAATAATAGACTAAGAAATATACGTGACATGCACTTCATGTGTGAAGTTTTCATCTTAATGAATCAAAGCAGTTTGTAAAATGCTACTTTTCTTTCTGCAACAAGTAAGACTACTTTTTCTTATCATACACCCTTATGAATAATAAATCCCAAAAATTAGACCCCTAAACTTGTCCCCCTCCTCACTTTCTTCAAAGACGGACGTACACATCACAGAAAAAAACCCTAAACAGAAAGAGAAAGAAGTAAGTCAAAAAATAGGAAATACTGCGAGATGGCCAGCAGATTAGCAGCAAAGTACGCTTTTACTTCCTTTTGGCACAACCAAACAAGTTAGTAATACAGGAGAAAGTGGTCCAGTAATCTTCTCCAACAGGGTGACCATAGTGAGATAGAGTGGTGAAACTGGGTTCCGAATAAAAACAGAGCGAGGAGGGAAGGCAAAGGCTATGACATTGGAATCCGCTTCAAGGTAAGCCCTACTCCACTAAATTGGAGAATTCCAGAGCACGTATCAGAGAGTACTCCAATGGCAGTGGAGGCACAATTGAGAGAACTTCGACGATTAGAAAAGAAAAAGAAGAAATCTAGTTTTCAATGAGCTTGAGATAGCTACGTGATGAGAGGAAGGGACGCCGGGTACAGTCTTTCTTTGGTTTCAGCTCCCCGGTTGCACCAAAGCACACCAGTCAACACTGTACTATGGCGCTTACACCTGTGAGTTGGCAAGATAATATCGTATATAAATAAAACACCTGAGTTGGCTAAATAAAAAAAAACGGACTCTAACTAAGTGTTTAGTTACCATGCCCAAAAGTCCCATGCCATTCTTGGTTGGATAAAAAAACCCAACCGGCGATTTCCTTCAAGTCCCTCTTTTTGTTTGGGGGGAGCAGAGCAGTCAAAGAATGAACCAAACAAAATGGTTGGTCTTGTTGTCCACTCACTCTTAGTAAACATTTCCTGTTTGATGTTCGTGTTCGTAGATATGATGCAAGGAATAATAGAATTACATCATGATGTCTTTTTCTTCGTTATTCTGATATTGGTTTTCATGTTATGGATCTTGGCTCACACTTTATGTCATTTCTACGATAAAATTTTTATAAATTCATGGGTACCTAAGATTGATAAAACTTGGACAATTTTCATGAGTATTGTTTTCTTGTCTATGTATTTCACAGGTTGATGCAACTGGCAGAATGCGCTGACAACTTATTAGATCTGGAATTTCACTTAGGCCCCCCAGGAATGCCACTAGAAAGGGCGGAAGTGTCTCTTCCAAATATAAATGGGCTTCCCGACATACTATAGGAACAAAGGATTCTAATTCAAGACTCTAAGTTTTTCAACGTTGAACTTGAGCTGAAAGAAATGGCTTCCCTAATAAATCGACTTCCTAAGGAAGAACTTTATAACGTAATCATGGAAGACTCCATTCGAAAGCCACTAAATGAGTTCAACGCGGAGCATAACGGTTAAGGGATATAGCTATTAGGAACTTTTCATTCAAAATGAGATAATCGCGAAAATGAAATCTTTTTATCCCAACGATGAATGGGGTTTTACAAAAGTCATTTGGGAGAAATTCTTTTGTGGATGGCAAAAAGATTGGGAGTCTTCCTTGGAAGATCTCAAAAAGATGCTTGCAGCTTTAAATGAAGAAGGGAAATCCGCGGGTTGCGCAAAAAGGCTAAAATTTAATATCACCAATTGGTATTGGAAAGAATAAGAATTCATTACTATTTTATGCGTATTGACTATCGAAGTATGTTCCACTTTGGGCTTGGTCATGCGAGGGATCCCCCCAGAAAACATAAGAAAGTCGATTCGCTACCTCTGAACGGAAGGGCCCCCGTTATCTAGTTATTTTCGCTGAAGAAATGAGAGAGAGTGGGAGGGCGGGTCTCTTCTCATAGGGAATGCTTGGATTATGGTTGCTACCGAGGACTTTCCGGATTTCTTTTCCGAGAAGCGAGATGCGCTAGACAAAAACCTCGAATGGGGCCCGGTAGAGAAAGACAGAAAGGAGATCGAGTTCATTGATCAAGTCAAACTCGATCTTGTAGCATGCGGGTGCGAGTCTCCCGATATTCAAAAAATTATTGGGTCGGGGTGAAATCCGGAGATCTACGAAGGAAGGGGACTTCGATTGGGTGAAGTCGTGACAAGGTAGCCGTAGGGGAACCTGTGACTAGATTGAATTTTTCGCGTTGGAAATGCACTCTTCCCCCAACTTCTCCCAAAAGTGAATACTTATGTAAATCAAAAAACGCATAATCACTTAAGAAAGGGGTAGTCTCTTCCACTGATAACAGAGTAATACCCAAAGGACACCACATGGCGACCCATCCATAGGAATAATCTACCAAATGAACCCCTCCCTGGGCAACATACTACTTCTTTTTAGAGTGGGATATTTCTAAGGTTAGGAATATATTTCAATTTAGCTACTCCATCTGGTCAAGAGCCAGCATCTCAATGCAACATTATTCTATTCTCAGTCTGTAGTGCTTCTGCCAGCTAAAGCTAATAGAAGATAAGAGAGCCTTATTCCCTCCTGACCGAGTATAAGCATGTTCCATTGGCCTTTATTACATTATATTAGTGGGACTACGGCTGGCTCTTTATCCTCAATCAGTGGAAATGCCATTCATAACATCTTTGGCAACCTTCCTTTCACAGGTGGCCGAATTATAGACCATATAACCTTGCCAACTAAAGCGTCCTACTCTAATGCAGTAAGGCCTTAAGCGATCGAAGTGACATAACCTGGCTCCATCTAGAAGGTTGGAATCTTCCGGTTCTATCTGCTCTTCAATACCTTTGCCTCAACTAGGATTTTGAACCTTTGTTTTCGGTACCAAAAAGTGATTCTCTTCTTGCATGATTGAATAAAAGGCGGACTATAAGCAATCATTCTCAATAAGTGGAAAGGGGGCTTTTCTCTTTCATCTGATGATGATTTGAAAAGAGTCAGAACAATCTCCTCATGCAAAACACCAATCTACGTGTCTTTGCTCCTCATCCTTTTTTACCTTTGTCAGTGAGGGTAAGCGGGCATACTTGCTTTCCCTTCTTCCTGGATCAAATGCGAAAATGAGACCTCCCCTTCGGTCCTATTTTATTTAACCACCTCTTTGGAAGTCGCGTTAACCAATTGAATTGGCCAGACCAAAATGTCAAGTGGGTTAGAACTCCTATGAAGTTTTAAGGTAGAACCCAAGCGAGAGTCGTGGAAGAATCATTCTATAGGCATAAATAAAGGCTTTCTTGGTTTCAGAATGGTTACAGGAAAACTCCATTTTTTCATGCTTCTATGACAGCAGGAAGGGGAAAGAGCCTTTTCTGGCTAATACCTGCTGGTCACGGCACGGGTTGAATTATAGTACTTCAACTTGGAAGCTGAAATCCTGCCTTGCGGCTTTATAAGATTGCTTGAAAATCTGGTTAGCTGAAATCCTGCCTTTTTCTTTATGCGTAAATCTGGGTAAAAAAGCTCCCTTGCGGCTTTATAAGATTGCTTGAAAATCCGGGCATTTCGCTCCCTCCAAGAATTATATATGGTTTTCCAAAAAAAAGCAGTTTCATAACAGAGCTAATGAGACCATACAACGGATAATGGTGCATCATCTACTCGGCCTCATATTGCCAGGGCAAGGGGGATCCCCTGGATAGGAGGGTATTCCGCAAGTACTTTCAAATTTCCTCAACATAAAGGTAACGATTGATAGTTGAAACCTCTTTTTCAAGTCCCGGGGGACTAGTTGCTTGGTTCCGACCATTTCCGCTAAAGAAAAAGCCATTCCTGACTAAATAAAAGTCAAAACAAAAGGTAGGCGGTCAGACCTAGGGCATGTAGCATAGAAAAACCTTCGCCCTTAGTGAAGGGCTTTCTGAAAGCTCCATTTGAAGCAGGTGCCTAAAGAGTTGATTCCAGTTCAACTCATTTTTTAAATTCTACCTCAAGAGAAGGGGGGCCTCTGGCCCGGAAGATGCCTTATATGGATAGGGTATATACTACTACGATTGGCTCTACTCCCTGAGAGTCCCAATCTTCTTGAAAAAATGTGATACGCAGAACCTTGGTTTGTGAATTTTCCAGTTGGAATTCCAACTGGAAGTATTTAGTAGTTTCATTCGACAGCTAAAATTCATGCTTTTGACGTAGCATCGGGTGTTCACTTGGAAACCTTTCTATAGTGCCCCATATAATATCCAAACCCGAAATATGGTGCTTTTGCTATGCCATTGAGAATGGAAAGCGCAATCAATCAATTACCATGCCGTGTCGTAAGATAAAAACTCATGAGAAGGAGGTGAAAGCCACTTTACTCTAAGAAGAGGAGCTCACTATCAGAACGGACGGCTATAAGCGATAAGCGATAAGCTATAGTTTCCCTTTTGCGTCGAATGAGTGCTTTAAAGTCAATTGTGATAGAGCTCTTTGAAAGGAGCTTAAGGCATATGGAGTAGGTTTCGTACTAAGGGACTGAATTGGCACCATTTTTTGCTATGTCAAAGAGTCATTTCCACGCCACTGATGCTAGAGTTGTCGAAGTTTGGGTTGTCTACTATGGAATAAGGCTAGCATTGGAAGCTTTCTTTTACCGAATAGATGTGGAGAAAGGCAGTGCAATGTGGGAGCCGTGCTACAACTAGACCCGAGCCTAGCATTGGGCATATTGTGGATGATATTAAAGCTCTAATTTCTTCTTTTGAAGTTTCTAATTGAATGCTAATACTCAATGGTAAGAGGGTGGAACATCAATTAGCTAAACTACTCATTTCATCACCAGGGATGGGGAAAATATGTTTATAGGATGTTCCTGAATAAACTTCCTCTAATAAAGCATGGAGTCCATATGTGTAAAGTTAGCTAGTGTGGATTCGCGTAAAGCTGTCAAACAACTTACATTAGCGGAAAACCGTGCTGGTAATAGCAACATATAATACAAACAAACCTTACAAATTCCCATGCTTCTAGCCAGCATGCCGTTACTAGTGGATTTAGTGGTAAACCAAGTCTATGACTATCCAATTCATATTCTTCTTGACATAAGGACCACCACCATTGATACATTGATAGTGGATTAAGTGGCAAAACTATACTATGCTCAAGTGCCGAGATACTTAAGTAATGGTATCCTATTGCTAAACAGCCGGCTAACCATATAATGAAGGGAAAAAGCCCATGTCTGGAGCTATGCCACTGTAGAATCATTAATATTCATGGAAACTACTAAAATTCTCGGATCTCTATCAGAGACCAGGACCGGCATGAGTGTCACGCCCCAATTTGAGGGACATGACCGGCGCCTTACCGGGTAGCCCCAGTCAAGCGGACCTGAGTGCCTTTCTATCCTACGCGTTACCCCTGTGTTGTTTATTACTCAGAAACCAAGGACTTTACCACTTTATAATAAAGAATCATACCTTTAACAACATAACAACACACATTACTTCTTAACAACTTTACAATTTTTACAACGCCCGACATATATACATACATAGACCATAACCCCACAGCTTACTATCTTCGGAGCCTCTAGGATTACAAAGGATGATACAATATTTGCCGGTAACAAGGCTTCGGCTATACCTTACACAAAATAAAAATTGATTCTTAACAGGAGTGGTGTGAGCCACACAGGGCCCCGAAAGGAAAGGGGCTCACCAAAACGGGCAGTGGAAGATGAAGGATGCTACTACCGATGAGCCGAAGTACCTGCCACTGATCCACCTACAATCATAACACGAATGTAGTGTCCCCGACAAAAGGGATGTCAGTACACTGCAATTGTACTGGTAAGTATGGACAAGCTTTGTACCAAGTAAACTCAAGCCATTAAAAGTACACCACGATGATAAGACAACAAATGATTACACCAAGAAGTAATAAAGCCACCTAACAATGATTCCCATATTTACTTCACCTCAAGTAGTTCTCAACTCAAGCACAACTAAATCTCAACAAGGAAGGCAACAACCAGAAAAACACGGAAGAACACAATCAAGTCAAACAAAGGGGCATTCAGTGCCCCACAGGTTGCAAACTCTCCTGATGTCTTTTTTCATAATTTCACATAAATGATTGTATATCAATTTCAATGGAGATTTCGATCGCTTTCCATCCTTATTACCTTGTCCACCCTTATTACCTCAGCCACCCTAATCACCCTAACCCACACCTTATTACTTCGTGTTGCGGCACAAAACCCGATCCCGCCGTACAGTTTCAATCACAACAATCACAAACAGCAAACAAGGCACTACACAAGATCACAACAAGTGCAAATAATAAATTTACAAATTGGTTCATGTTCTCTAATACTTTTCAAACCAATATCAGAAACAAGTTACAATGTTTCCATATTTGAGAGTACCCATACCATTATGTTCAACGATTTACCACAATTCATGTGTTTCATTTCATTCCTCAAGAAACCATGTATGACATCACAACAATTGTTCTCAATTATTTACCAATTTCAATTCCCTTTTTATGTTTTGGTTCATATTCCATATCACACCACACATAGTTCAACATCAATTGAATATTAAACAACAAAATCAAGGAATTACACACAATCTCGCAAATTAACACATACCAAACAAAATGCACACATAAGGGCGATTTCACTAGAATCAAAGTTAGCCATACATACCTAGTTTAAGCTTTCCTTAAGTTACTACGACGTTTCGGATATTCTAGCAATCCCAACCTACTTGAAACATAGCAAAATTAAACACAATTTAGGAAGACATTTATGGTTTCAGCTACTTGCAGCATTTTATCAAACACTAGTTGGGCGTCTTGATTTTTAATACTCTTTTACAATATTTTCCTTCATTCCAAAACCCAATCTTTACCTATTTATGTTCATCAATCTTCCCACAATTCTATTTGCACAAGCATGCATACATAACACTACTATACCAAGAATCATACCTGAATAACACATCTCACAACATCTACAATACTAACATAACCTAGGTTAGGAACCCATGGATCCCAATCACACTCCCATGAGTTCTAATTTATGAATCTTACATAAATAATCACCATAGAGTAGTTGGAGATGATAGACATACCTCTTGTAGTAAGAATTTTAAGAATCCCCACTTGAGGTGTTCTTGAAGAATTCAAGAATTAGAAGGAAAATCTAAGGATTTTGAAGATTAATCCTTGTTAGTAAAAGATTTTAAGGGGTATAAATTAGTCAAAGAACTATAAAAACCTTACCTTAGATCATAGGGATGAAGAGGATGAAACCCTCTTGAGAGAGCAAGTCATAACCCCAAAAATGACTTGGGAACACTCTAGACCGGTCTTTGGGGTATTAAAACATTCCAGGTGCGCGAAATGTTGCGCAGATGCGCGAAGTGTGCAAGCTTCGCGCATTTTTTTTGAGCATTCTGCCTCAGATGCGCTAAGTATGCGCGAAGTTCATTTCGCGCAGGTTTTCGCGCATTTGACACCTTACGAGCAAAATGATCATAACTTTCTGTATACACCTCCAAATGACGAACGGTTTGTTGTGTTGGAAACTAGACTCAAACGGCTTGAATTTGACAGGTTGAACCTCACACAACTCCTTTTAGAACTAGAGATTTTATCGTTCAAAGTGGAGCCTTGTGTGAATCCATTTGGAATTTTGGCCTATTTCGAAAATTTTCCCATTTGGCATACACCTAGGCTTCCATTTAGACCTCACATAACTTACCATAAGACTTATACTCATATTTACTAAGTCTAGTTGATGTTCACCATATTGATAGTATATAAAAAAATTATAATTAGCCAACGTGGCACCACAGAATCCTATATTACTTTGCGAAATTTTATGGGGCCTTACAACGAGAACTCAAAATATTATCGTAAGCTCTTATCAAAGGATTTTACCTCTGCTGGACCTAAATCCTTAAAATCAGAACCTTAAAGGTAAAGGTCATGCGCTACTTCCTTGGTGAAGTATCTCATTCCACAAAATTTGAACAAATCTCTCGTGCTTAAGACATGAGAATTGGAAGGCGTATCCCTTACTGTAAGGCCCCGTAAAAATTTTGTGCATAAAACCTAGTAGATGTGGTGTCATGGTCCGAATGATGTGTTAGGAATGCGTAGAATTCTTCGCTGCGAGCTTGCTCGCCGCGGTTCGAACCCTTGGTAGTGATTTAAGTTTCAAAATGTAGAATAAAATTTTTCCAGAAAAATGTCAATCTGCGGTGCACTTTTGCGACCGCAGAATCAATATGCGGTCCGCATAGTGACCGCAAATCGTTCCAGAGAGTTGCCCAAAATTGTGTCCAATGTGCGGTCGATATGCGATCGCATGTCAATCTGCGGTGCACTTTTGCGACCGCAGAATCGACATGCGGTCCGCATAGTGACCGCAAATCGTTCCAGGAGCCTGCGTAATTTTTGAGCCATTCTGCGGCCACTATGCGGACCGCATGTTGATTCTGCGGTCGCATAGTGACCGCATATTTGACCCCGGCCCAGATTTTTGTAACATTTTGACCCGATCTCTTCTTTAATATAACACCTTTCTTCTTCATTTTATCATATCATCTCACCAAAATTAGAGAGAGAAGAGAGGGTTTTTAGAGAGAGAAGTTATTCATCTTCAAAGATTGTTCCAACTACTTAATTCCAAAGGATTCTAGGGCAAGGATTCAACTTCCCCAATATTTTCAAGGTAAAAACCCTAACTATTTTCTTGATTTTCAGTTTTAATTGGGTAAAGAGAGGTTTTCATATAATAGCTTTTAAAAGTAGAATTTTTACACTCATGCATGATTTTTTAACTTGATTTCTAGTAAAAAGAAGTGAGTAGAAGTAAGAGTCTTCAAGAACAAGGTTGGCAAGAGTAGGATATCTTGTGTAAGCATAAAGTAGGAGGAAATAAATCATCACCAGGTATGTATGGCTAATTTTGATTCTTGTGAAATCGCCTATGTGTGTGAAGTTGTTTGTTTCGGGTTAAATTGACAAATTGTGTGAAATTCTTGATGTTGTTGTTGGATATTCAAAGTTTGTTGTTGAGCTATGAGTTATGTAAAATGAGAGTTTAATTTGGCAAAAGAATTGTGAATAATGACTATGATGGCCTATACGGCACCTGGTGGAAAACAAATGAAACACTTGAATTGTGGAAGTATTGTAACATGGTTGTGATATTGAATTGAGAAGAAATTGAGAACATGAACCAATGTGTAAGTTGCTTATTTGAACTTGTTGAAATTGTGTGTAGTACCTTATCTGCTGTTTGAAATTGTTGTGTTTTCAACTGTAAGGCGGGGTCGTGTCGCGCGCCGCGACGTGGTGAAATAAGGTGTGGGTTGGGGTGATAAGGGTGGCCGAGGTAATAAGGGTGGTCAGGGGCAATAAGGATGGAAAGCGATCGAAATCGCTATTGAAAATTGATACATAAATCAATAATGTGAAATTGTGAAAGGAGACGGCAGGAGAGTTTGCAACCTGTGGGGCACTGATTGCCCCTTTGTTTGACTACTTGTGCTTTACGTGATTGATTGGTTATTGTTAAATTGGGTGATCGTACAAAGTGCTTGGTATGAGAATTATTTGAAATGAGGAAAATGCGGAAACATGGTTGACTCTGGCTTAATTAATTGTTGATGTAATTTAATGGCTTGAGTTTACTTGGGACAAAGTTTGTCCATACATACCAATACAATTCAAGTGTACTGACGTCCCTTTTGCCGGGGACGCTACATTCGTGTTATGATTGTAGGTGGATCTGTAGCAGGCACTTCAGCTCATCGGCAGTAGTATCCTTCTCCTTCCACCGCCCGTTTTGGTGAGCCCCTTTCTTCCTCGGGGCCTTGTGTGGTTCATGCCACTCGGTTTAGATTTCATTTTGGTTTTGTAAGGTATAGCCGGAGCCTTGTTACCGGCAAGTATTGTATTTCCCTTTTGTATCCTAGAGGCTCTGTAGACATGTAAACTGTGGGACTCCAGTATTATGTAGGTGTTATGTTATGTCGGGCGTTGTAAAAATTACAAACTTGTTAATGAATCACTCGTATGGTTTTATTTGTTTAATGTGAAATCAATTTTGATTAGTAATATATTTGGTTAATGAGAAACAGTCAACACAGGGGTAACGCGTGGGAATGAAAGGCACCCAGGTCCGCTTGACTGGGGCAACCCGGTCAGGCGCCGGTCATGTCCCTCGATTTGGGGCGTGACAAACTTGGTATCAAAGCTTAAGGTTTTAAAGTGTCCTAGGATGTCTCGGAGCCGTGTCTAGTAGTGCCCTTCTTATAGGTGTGTTGTCGACCACATCATATAAGTAGGGGGCTACATGGGCATTTAGGAATTTACCTACTTCTTTGATAATCTATATCGTGCGGTAAAGTGTAATGTGGAGATATCTGTGTCTAATTCGTGCCTTGTTCCCAAATTTTTAGAATATGGCACCTAAGAAGAAGGCTAGACTCGGCCTTAGGGCCAATGCCGGCCCAAGTGCAGCTGTTAATCATGTACCCGATGCCGTGGGAGAGAATGACCCACCGGTCCCGAATTTGCCTGGCCCATCTGTTCAAAACCCAAGTGTCCCTATTCCAGCCGCGGCAGAGGATGCCACCATTCCTCCTGCCGGTGTTCCTGACTCAGATACAGTTCCCGCTTCGGGCTCCGGTATCTCTAATGAAGAACTTAGGGGAGCCATCCATATGTTAACACAATTAGTGGCTGCCCAGGCCCAGAGATCCCATGATGCCCCTGCATCCTCCAGCGGACAGGGAGATTCCTCCGGCTCCAGAGTCCACCAGTTCTTGCGATTGGCCCCTCCAGAATTTTCAGGTACCGATCCAGAGGCTGACCCACAGGGAATTCCTTGATGAGATATACAAGACCCTCAGAGTGATGAAGGCTACAGATATAGAGGGGGTAGAGTTGGCCTCTTACAGGCTGAAGGGAGCGGCACGTTCATGGTTCGAAATGCGGGAGGATTCCCGTGAGGAAGGGAGCCCTCCGGCCAGATGGGATGAGTTCGTGGATGCATTTATGGACCACTTCTTACCTGCCGAGGCAATGGCAGCCCGTGCCACTGAGTTCGAGGTTCTCAAACAGGGCAGTATGAGTGTTTGGGAGTATCACATGGAGTTCGTAAGGTTGTCCAAGTACGCTCCTCATTTAGTGTCGACCACGGATGCCCGGGTTCGACGGTTTGTTCAGGGCCTTAGCCCTTTGGTAGTGAATGAGGCCGCCACAGCAGCTTTGCACTCAGACATGAACTATGGGAGGATCGTGGGGTTTGCTCAGGCCACAGAGGCCAGGAAATTGAAGATTCGTGCAGAAAGAGAAAGTAGCAACAGGGCCCGGTCAACGGGTCGTTCAGGGAGATCACTTCCAGGGAAGGGGTCATCAGGGCCATCCCAGTCATATGCTCAGTCCTCCGCGAGTGCACCGCCATCCGTGCACAGTCATCAGCAGGGCAGTTACTCGAGACCTGGTTCAGACAGCAGGAGGTCTCGTCAGTCTGGTCATCCTGGGGTGAGATCCCAGCAGCAAGGAAGACCTACATGCCCCAAGTGTGGGAGATTTCATACAGAAACGTGCTACCTTGACCTTCCAGTGTGCTTCGGGTGCGGGGTGAGAGGTCACATTCAGCGGGACTGCCGTGCACCCCGTCAGGGTATAGGTAGGGGATCTGCTCAGTCATCCGGTTCTTCAGCTGCTACATCATCAGCGCGTACTCCAGCAGCAGCAGGGCGTGGTGCAGCTAGGGGTGGAGCTCAGGGTAGGGGTGGACCTAGCCGATTCTATGCATTGAGTGGCCGCCAAAATGCCGAGGCTTCTCCAGATGTTGTTACAGGTATCCTGTCTATTCAGACTATTGATTGCTATGCCCTTATTGATCCAGGGTCCTCCTTATCTTATGTCACTCCATTCATTGCTTCAAGTTTTGAATTAGAACCCGAACGGCTTCATGAGCCGTTCTCTGTGTCGACTCCTATTGGTGATTCTATTACAGCCTCACGAGTCTATAGGGATTGTGTTGTTACAGTGGGTGGTCGTGATACCACAGCTCGATCTCATTGAGCTTGGGATGGAAGATTTTGATGTAATCATGGGGATGGATTGGCTTTATTCGTGCTTTGCCAAGCTTGACTGTCGGACGAGAGTCATGAGGCTCGAGTTCCCTAACGAGCCGATTATTGAATGGAGAGGAAATAGTGTGGTGCCAAGGGGTAGGTTTATTTCCTACCTTAAGGCTTAGAAGATGATTAAGAAAGGGTGTATCTATCATTTGGTCTGGGTGACGGACACCACCTCAGATGTGCCTAACCTCGTGTGTGGATATGGGTTGTAGCATGAAGTGTTTCCAGATGAGCTTCCAGGCATCCCGCCGGATAGAGAGATTGATTTCGGAATTGATGTATTGCCAGATACTCAACCAATATCCATTCCACCTTATAGAATGGCGCCAGCAGAGTTAAGGGAGTTAAAGGAGCAGCTGAGGGATTTATTAGAGAAAGGGTTCATACGACCGAGTGTGTCGCCATGGGGTGCTCCGGTTCTCTTTGTCAGAAAGAAGGATGGGTCACTTCGAATGTGTATTGATTATCGGCAGCTCAACAAAGTCACCATCAAGAATAAATATCCCTTGCCTCGAGTGGATGATCTGTTTGACCAATTGCAGGGAGCGAAGTTCTTCTCAAAGATTGATTTACGGTCTGGGTACCACCAGTTGAAAATCAGGGAGCAGGATATTCCTAAAACCGCCTTCAGAACTCGTTATGGTCATTTCGAGTTTTTGGTCATGTCTTTTGGGCTAACCAATGCCCCAGCAGCTTTCATGGACCTTATGAATCGGGTTTTCAAGCCATTCCTAGATTCCTTTGTGATTGTATTCATTGACGATATTCTCATCTACTCTCGGAACAGGGAAGATCATGCCGTTCACCTCAAAGCAGCATTGCAGACCCTTCTTCAGCATCAATTGTATGCCAAGTTCTCAAAATGTGAGTTTTGGTTGGAGTCCGTAGCTTTTCTAGGGCATGTTATTTCCAGTGAGGGAATTATGGTGGATCCTCAGAAGATTGTGGCAGTGAAAGATTGGCCTAGACCCACGACGCCGACAGAGATTCGCAGCTTTTTGGGTCTGGCAGGGTACTATCGGAGGTTTGTGGAGGGATTCTCAACCCTTGCCTCCCCATTGACTAAATTGACGCAGAAAGCAGTTAAGTTCCAGTGGTCCGATGCATGTGAGAAAAGTTTCCAAGAATTGAAGTCAAGATTGACCTCGGCACCGCTATTGGCCTTGCCATAATGAACAGAGGGATTTGTGGTTTATTGTGATGCCTCCAGAGTCGGTTTGAGGTGTGTATTGATGCAGCACAGAAAGGTTATAGCTTATGCTTCCAGACAACTCAAGAACCATGAGAAGAATTATCCGACGCATGATTTGGAACTTGCAGTTGTTGTGTTTGCCTTGAAAATATGGCGGCACTATCTTTATGGAGTTCATGTAGATGTGTTTTCAGACCACAAGAGCCTCCAGTATTTGTTCAAGCAGAAGGAGCTAAATCTGAGACAGCGGCGGTGGTTAGAATTACTCAAGGACTATGATATAGACATATTGTACCATCCAGGGAAGGCAAATGTGGTAGCCGACGCTCTTAGTCGGAAATCCATGGGTAGTTTGGCTCATTTGGGTGTGGATCAGGAGACCCCTGGCTCGAGAGGTTTACCAATTAGCCAGTTTGGGGGTTCGTATCTCGGCGTCAGACGAGGGAGATATCTTGGTGCATAATGCAGCAGAATCATCATTGGTCGCGGAAATCAAGGAAAAACAGTTCATGGATCCAGCATTGGTTCGGGTGAAGGAAGCAGTCATGAATGACAAGACCTCAGCATTTGTACTCAGCAGCGAAGATGGTGTATTGCGGTGTCAAGATAGGCTATGTGTTCCGGATGTGGACGAGCTTCGGGAAAGAGTGATGGCAGAGGCTCATACTTCCAGGTATTCTGCGCACCCTGGTTCAACGAAAATGTATCACGATCTCAAGGAGATTTATTGGTGGAACGGTATGAAAAGGGATGTGGCAGGCTTTGTAGCTAAATGTCCGAACTGTCAACAAGTGAAGGCCGAGCATCAACGGCCCGGTGGATTAACTCAGCTTATAGAAATACCAAGGTGGAAATGGGAGATGATCAATATGGATTTCGTGGTGGGGTTACCTCGCACTCAGCGTAAGTTCGATTCAATATGGGTGATAGTAGATCGACTCACCAAATCAGCTCACTTCCTGCCTGTCAAGTCCACTGATACTGCCGAGCAATATGCAAGATTGTACATCAAAGAGATAGTAAGGCTTCATGGCACTCCACTTTCTATCATCTCAGATCGCGGGGCTCAGTTCACCGCTAACTTTTGGAAGAAGTTTCAGCAAGGTTTGGGAACTCAGGTGAATCTCAGCACAGCTTTCCATCCACAGACCGATGGACAGGCCGAGCGGACCATTCAGACGCTCGAAGATATGTTGCGGGCTTGTGTCTTAGATTTTAAAGGTAATTGGGATGAACACTTGCCACTGATAGAATTTGCTTACAATAACAGCTATCATGCTAGCATTCAAATGGCCCCGTTTGAGGCATTGTACGGGAGAAGGTGTAGATCGCCAATCGGGTGGTTTGAGGTAGGTGAAGCGGAATTGCTAGGGCCAGATATGGTGTACGAAGCTATGGAAAAGGTCAAAGTTATTCAGGAGAGAATGAAAACAGCACAGAGTCGTCAAAAGTCCTATGCAGACATTCGTCGAAGGGATTTGGAGTTTCAAGTCGATGATTGGGTGTTCTTGAGGGTATCTCCTATGAAGGGAGTCATGCGATTCGGAAAGAAAGGGAAATTGAGTCCTAGGTATGTCGGGCCATATCGGATCGTTCAAAGGATTGGTCAAGTTGCTTATAGGCTAGAGTTGCCTCCGGAGATGTCATCAGGTGCATCCGGTATTCCATGTGTCCATGTTGAAGAAAGTGATTGGAGATCCATCCACCATCATGCCAGTAGAAACTATAGAGGTTAATGAAGATTTGTCATATGAAGAAGTTCCAGTCGCCATTCTTGATAGGCAAGTCCGTAAGTTGAGAAATAAGGAAGTTGCCTCCGTTAAAGTATTGTGGCGAAGTCAACAAGTTGAGGAGGCCACATGGGAAGCGGAAAAAGAGATGAAAGAAAAGTACCCCCATTTGTTTGATCAAGCCTAGAAGAAATTAGGTGACCCTCCTACTCTTAGTAACTGTCATCTTGCCTAAGTTGTTTCCCTCTTAGTGTTAGTAAAGTCTCCTTCATTTTGTAATGAATTTAATGTGTTGTCACGTTTGGGTCATTTGAGCCTTTCTTGATAAATGAGAGCCTTATAAAGATTTACGTGTTTAATAGACAACTGATAGTAAGCTTAGATTGGTAATGGTTTGTTAAATGTACATGGTGTGTTAAAATGGTTTAATAAGGTGAAAATTCATTGAAGTGACTAGTTTATGTGCAATTGTAACAATGTGATAGAATATGTGCATTCGTTGAGGTAAGAAAGTGTATACCAGTTGTGAAAAGTGTTGTAGTTGTATATTGTTGTTTGGTAATGTGTTTCGGGGGCCCTCTGACAGGTGGATATGTCCATAATACAAAGGAAACTCTGGCGAAATTTTTCTAAAATATAAGAGTTAGTCAAAATTTTGATAGCTTGCATATCATGTCTTTCAAAACTCATTTATTTCAAAATCCTCATTCGAGGACGAATGATCTTAAGGGGGAGAGGATGTAAGGCCCCGTAAAATTTTTGTGCATAAAACCTAGTAGATGTGGTGTCATGGTCCGAATGATGTGTTAGGATGTGTTAGCAAGCTCGCCGCGGTTCGGACCCTTGGTAGTGATTTAAGTTTCAAAATGTAGAATAAAATTTTTCCAGAAAAATGTCAATCTGCGGTGCACTTTTGCGACCGCAGAATCAATATGCGGTCCGCATAGTGACCGCAAATCGTTCCAGAGAGTTGCCCAAAATTGTGTCCAATGTGCGGTCGATATGCGATCGCATGTCAATCTGCGGTGCACTTTTGCGACCGCAGAATCAACATGCGGTCCGCATAGTGACCGCAAATCGTTCCGGAGCCTTGTTACCGGCAAGTATTGTCACTTTGCGGACCGCATGTGGATTCTGCGGTCGCATAGTGACCGCATATTTGACCCCGGCCCAGATTTTTGTAACATTTTGACCCGATCTCTTCTTTAATATAACACCTTTCTTCTTCATTTTATCATATCATCTCACCAAAATTAGAGAGAAGAGAGGGTTTTGAGAGAGAAGTTATTCATCTTCAAAGATTGTTCCAACTACTTAATTCCAAAGGATTCTAGGGCAAGGATTCAACTTCCCCAATATTTTCAAGGTAAAAACCCTAACTATTTTCTTGATTTTCAGTTTTAATTGGGTAAAGAGAGGTTTTCATATAATAGCTTTTAAAAGTAGAATTTTTACACTCATGCATGATTTTTTAACTTGATTTCTAGTAAAAAGAAGTGAGTAGAAGTAAGAGTCTTCAAGAACAAGGTTGGCAAGAGTAGGATATCTTGTGTAAGCATAAAGTAGGAGGAAATAAATCATCACCAGGTATGTATGGCTAATTTTGATTCTTGTGAAATCGCCTATGTGTGTGAAGTTGTTTGTTTCGGGTTAAATTGACAAATTGTGTGAAATTCTTGATGTTGTTGTTGGATATTCAAAGTTTGTTGTTGAGCTATGAGTTATGTAAAATGAGAGTTTAATTTGGCAAAAGAATTGTGAATAATGACTATGATGGCCTATACGGCACCTGGTGGAAAACAAATGAAACACTTGAATTGTGGAAGTATTGTAACATGGTTGTGATATTGAATTGAGAAGAAATTGAGAACATGAACCAATGTGTAAGTTGCTTATTTGAACTTGTTGAAATTGTGTGTAGTACATTATCTGCTGTTTGAAATTGTTGTGTTTTCAACTGTAAGGCGGGGTCGTGTCGCGCGCCGCGACGTGGTGAAATAAGGTGTGGGTTGGGGTGATAAGGGTGGCCGAGGTAATAAGGGTGGTCGGGGGCAATAAGGATGGAAAGCGATCGAAATCGCTATTGAAAATTGATACATAAATCAATAATGTGAAATTGTGAAAGGAGACAGCAGGAGAGTTTGCAACCTGTGGGGCACTGATTGCCCCTTTGTTTGACTACTTGTGCTTTACGTGATTGATTGGTTATTGTTAAATTGGTTGATCGTACAAAGTGCTTTGTGTGAGAATTATTTGAAATGAGGAAAATGTGGAAACATGGTTGGCTGGCTTAATTAATTGTTGATGTAATTTAATGGCTTGAGTTTACTTGGGACAAAGTTTGTCCATACATACCAATACAATTCAAGTGTACTGACGTCCCTTTTGCCGGGGGCGCTACATTCGTGTTATGATTGTAGGTGGATCAGTAGCAGGCACTTCAGCTCATCGGCAGTAGTATCCTTCTCCTTCCACTGCCCGTTTTGGTGAGCCCCTTTCTTCCTTGGGGCCTTGTGTGGTTCATGCCACCTCTGTTTGAATTCCATTTTGGTTTTGTAAGGTATAGCCGGAGCCTTGTTACCGGCAAGTATTGTATTTCCCTTTTGTATCCTAGAGGCTCTGTAGACATGTAAACTGTGGGACTCCAGTATTATGTAGGTGTTATGTTATGTCGGGCGTTGTAAAAATTACAAACTTGTTAATGAATCACTCGTATGGTTTTATTTGTTTAATGTGAAATCAATTTTGATTAGTAATATATTTGGTTAATGAGAAACAGTCAACACAGGGGTAACGCGTGGGAATGAAAGGCACCCAGGTCCGCTTGACTGGGGCAACCCGGTCAGGCGCCGGTCATGTCCCTCGATTTGGGGCGTGACACTTACGTACTTTTCTTAGACGGTGTGTTGATGATCCGTAAGCCCTATTCACTCTTTTTATCTTTTGAAAGCTATCGACAGTCATGCTCTTATATTTTTTTAATGTTCCGTAGTAAATTCCTTTGTTCACCAATCAACTGAAGAACCAATTAGTTGTAGCAGCACCTACGACTTAAAAAGTAGCCCCGGAAAACATTTAAAAGAAGAGTTCTAGGGCTGGTTCCGGAAAGGGATCGAAGAGGATATAGTTTATTCAAGGAACGGACACAATTAGTTAGAACCACCTCTTTCTATTGATATTGACTTTATGTGATGCTCTCTTCTCTCGCCCGTAAACCATAGGAAACATCCGCAGCAGACATCTTCAAAAAAGTTGGTTGGAGTTGCTCATTCCCATTTTCCGTTTGGGCAGTTGGTCGGAAAGTACCTAGTTCAGTGATGCCTGTTGCCTTCGTCTTATTCAAACATTATTGGCAGAATGCCTTCAATCTTGTCATGTTTGAAGCAAGGAATTAATCGTCATGCTTAACTTAACATACATATTTTGTAGAACTTATGCCCCTCCTTTCTTTAAGTAGAATTAGGCTAAGCGATCTACTATGAAGATACAATAGGAAGGAAGATACAAATATAGAAGAGAGAGTCTCTCATCCCAAGTGGAACACAAAATTCATGCTCAATACAACCTAATTGGTGAGCGGATGACCTCCTTAGTTATTAGCAGCCAAACCCACTTTATTACGATGGAGTCCTTTTTATACATAGTAAAAAAGAGGTCCTCAGGTCAACTCGCTTAAAAAAAGTCGATATTCAGCTGTTGTTCCGTAAGCCCTATTCACTCCTAGATGATACGAGGAATGAATCTCAGTAGGGGCCCATCATCCCCATCTTTGAAAAGAGAAGAAAGATATGTAGCTTACTTGCGGCTTTTAGAGGGATCTTTCCTTCCTTCTCTACCTACTTCTCAATACCCCCTGCCCCTTGGAAAAGAGCTCGAGGCACCTCTTTACTGATAAAAAGAATAGATATAAAGAATGGGTTGGCTTAAAACATGATTTGAACTACTAGCATCTACTTTCGAACAATTCACCTCTACTCTTTCTTGTGAAGCTCATTCCCCGATCCCTACATCAAATGAGTATGTTCTATGCTTTTAGGGTCGAAAGACTAAACCAAGACAAGTGAGCTAATGATGTCTCCTTCATCTTCAGATGAAAGCACAATCTGAAATACATTGAGATCGCCGATAAAGACACACAAAACTAGGAGAAGGAAGTAGCACCCAGCTCGATGAATCTGAAGTAGCAGATCTACAAGACTCGGTCCTTCTTTCTTCTTAGTACCTGCAAACCTAAAAGAGGGCACTGGTTAAAAAATAATCATTTGATTTACTTTCTTGCTCTCTCTTAGAAGTGGGAAATGAGTATCTGCCTAGCTTTGGTAGATTTCCCCCAACGCAATCCACAGAAATTCCACGAATCCCTTGGTGGATAAGTCCGACGACTCAGCAGTAGTGCGGAATTGAGTTTCTTGTATGGTGGATCTGATCTACAGTTAGGGGGCAATACAAACCAAAAGGTTCGAAGAAGGAAGGCGCATAAGAGTATATAACCAACCTACACTTCTGTATAACCTATTCACATTAGTGAAGTGGTTGGATACATATGGGAAGTGCACATTTGTGAGACCTTAGCCGGGATGCATAGGTGAGTCAACCTACGAGCACAGAAGATCATGGTACCGCTACCCCTCTCTAAGTAAAGGTAAGATTCTTAGCCCTGTAGATGACTTCATCTAAAATACAATAGGTACAGCCGTTTTTGGTTGCTCGTTGCGTATCTCGAAGAAAGAGTAGGCTTAAGTAATGTAATAGGGGTCAGGTCAATAATAGCTATGCTATTTCCCTACTGATTTAAGGCCTCCGCCCGATCCCGAATGCACATTTTTTCGGGTTCATCTTTAATTGATGTTTTCTTAACCTTTCGAAGACCTTGCATAAACTTTTGATGTGGTCGGTTATTTCTTTTGATAAGACTACCAAATCTTCCACGTAAGGTTCGCATATGTTATATAGGAGGTCACTGATAATTTGTGTCATCGCTCTTTGATATGTTGCATTTTCTTTTTCTTTTTTTTGGGCATATCGTAGTAAGGAAAGGAAGTGAGGACACTCATTCGAATCGAATAGTTGAAACTACTATAACTCCTATTTTTCTACTTTAAGAGAAGCCCTCTAGCTCGTTTTAAAGCGTTGAAGAGATAGATAGGACATTCTAAAGATAGTTGTTGAGGAAGCATCTGATTTCTAACTACGAGTCCATTTTCAAGCTAACTGAATGCCTATCTGCTGCTAGGTTTGTTCCACTATCTACTCTTACTGCTCTCGTGGCCGGTGTGACAGTCTGAGTAGACGGTGCTCTCTTTCCTCTTATGTTTGGTGTTCATAACCAGTGCTATTTAATCTGTAGTTAAGGGAATATCACTAGTTCATGGAATAAGAGCTCTGGGACTTCATGGCTTTGAGGGAGGTTTAGCCTAGCCCTAAGCCTTTTCAGAATAGAATGCTTCTTTGACAGAGCTTCAAGTAAAAAGGATGAAGGCCCTCTTTTCGCCAATGGATCACTTAGTCGGAATAAGCGGGCTTAGGTTGATGCATAATAAGCCATTTTCCCCTATTTCCATGGAAAGGTGTCGAAGGAATATGCACATTTAGAGCTATGGGACTTGAAGGAATAGAATACCCCGTTAGAATGGGCAGAGACAGTCGATCATTGGCTTAATTTCCTGGGGGACTCTAGTATCAAAAATTCCCGATATTTCATCATGAAAGTGTCACATTTATATTGTTCTTATTAAAGGAAAGAGCCAAATAGACAAAGGGTTTACATGACCGCTCGCTTTGGACAAGATGCCATAGTATAAGAAGAAGGCCTTTGTTTGCAAAGATTACTTTCCCGCTTTCCTTTGTGAGGGAGGTTTGTACACATGAATTAATAGTCAAAGTATAAGGAAGATGGCATTGAGCATAGAATGAGATTGATGCTTCAAATGCCTAGTTTTCAGGGGTTGTGATAGAAGGAGACGTGGGACTTTCGGAAGGGGAAATCAGACTAGGCTGTCACTATTCTAGAACAGGAAGCGTAGCTGGCATGTTGAACCATGTCTGTCAACGGTGAAAGATAGCCCTAAAGTGAGGGCCTCGAAGATAGTATTTCTCAACTGTCGATCGACGTGACAATCATGCCTGCTTGACAAAGACTTTTTCATTCAGTCTCCCAATAAACGAAAAAGGAATTCTGGTGACACGAAAGATTTGCTCGACGCTCTCTTTCCTATTCCACTGCGCTAACTGGTCTTTCCCTTTCTTGCTGGATGAATACTATTGAAAAATATGACGACAACTCCCAGTCTCTTGTCAATCCATGCTGATGCTAGAAGAGCTATTCCTGCTGCCCACCCGAAAGAGACGAGGAAGACTAACCGCCATCCTGCTCGAACATTTGCTGCCTGAGTTATATAGCTGACTAGGAGAAGGAAGATTCAAGCTATGGCTGCCCCATGGGATGCTCATTTGAAACCTTTTTCCGGTAAATGCGAGAAAGAGAGAAGTGATGTAAACATAATAATGGAAGGTTTGCTTGTCAGCTGTCGGGCCAATGAGGCTCTTCTAGCTTTACCTACACGGCAAGGGAAAGATCAAAGGCAAGGTGGAAAATGCCCCGCACGAACTATCTGATCAAGTTTTCTTTTTCCTATCACATGCAGCTGGCAAAGCCGTGTTTGATTGTCGCGTACATGCTCCGTTACAGCTTCGTTCATGCGCCAATCAATTAACAGTGAAGCAGAGAAGGAAGAGTTTTGATCACCATGTGGGTAGTCCCTATTAGGGTTTCCGTTTCATGTGCACTAAAAGGAAGGAATACTGGTACGACTATAGTAATACCAAGCATACGAGCAAAGGACTCTACCTACCCCATAATGACGAATGAAAGAAGCTCATCGCGGATGATAGGATAAGCGATAGCGGTTCGATTATTGCTCTTCCTATTCCATACCATAAACATACACCTTTGATTCATCGACATTGGCGCTAGAGGCTCTACCCCCACCCACCAGCCCTTTATGGAGTTAGCAGACCAAGAGAAAACATTCCCCGATATAATAAAGAAAGTAAGAAGGGTTCCAAACCATTGAAATAGAAAGCACTAAAGACTGTTATGACGTGGCATAAATGATCACCGTCAAGCACAAAATTCAAAGCTGGAATCTTCATACTCTTGTTAGTTGGGACAGATCATACTATCTTGTTGATTCTCCTTTCCCACCACCTAGAGCACTCACTTTCAGGGTGGATTCACAAGAAATTCACTATGAAAATTTAAGAGTATGATGTGCCCGACCTTGCTTCTCTTGATCGCCACCCACCTTCCGTAGAGGCGGGTCAAACTCATTATCTATACCAGATATTGCTTTTAGCTTTATCTTTTCAGAGACAGGAGAATTCCTTCTGTACTTACAAGAATGCTACTTAGGGAGTAGAATCCCTTATCTCACGATCACCTGAATCTATTTTTTTGGGTGTCCCACATCCGCCTATGTGAAAGCATCCACCCATTCCTCAGTGAAAGGAAATGCTACTCAACGGTCAAAAAGAAAGCTGGTGCCTCGACAGAAAGACTTGGTTCGTAGAGTAGAGGCCTTTCCCCAAGATATTGGTTCTAAGCTCCTCTCTTTACAGCCAAGTGGCTTTCACTCCTTGACTAATATTTTCTATTGCCCTTCGACCGGTCGTAAAAGGAAAAGAGAATAACTGAGATAGTATGCTATGCGCAGACTGACTTGCTGCTTGCTTTCTTTGAGGAATTTTTAAGTAAAGGGCGTTGCCAGTCAATTTAGATTCTTTTTACTACTTAATCATAGCATACTTTCATCAATCATAACTCAATTCCCGTCTTCTCTAGTGGGAATTCTTATCCCGAATAACTAAATAGCATCAATGAGGGTGCCCATGCCCAGTCCCAGTAGCTTCTCTTTCAACTTCTTAACCGTGATACTAGATGAAGAGGTACCCAGGAAAGCAGGAATAGAGGAGGCACATGCCTTCCATTACAAGAAACCAAAGGCAATTATTTCATCTTTGAATAGGTAGCCCGGTTAACCAGACAAGCTGGAGGGACTTCCTGCCATAGAGGAAAGGAAAGACATGGGACTTGTACTCCCCAACTTGGGAACTCTGCTTATAGCGAAGGGAAGGAGCTGCTTTTTATGTGACACTACTATGGTGAAGAGTGAAGCAAGACTCTTTTTATTGAGATTTCCCCCGGGTTTCTGCTTCATTCAAGTCTTAATTCAAGGAAGGACAAGTCCTTATCATCCCGATCGGGATAGACGGGCCTGCCTCGCTGCGGGTCAGCACCTCGGGCTCTCTTTCTGCTTTTTGTCTGTCTAAATGCGGAAGACGTTAATGAAAATGTTCAAGTAAAATAGCCATCAAATGCGAATTGATGGAGTCCTAACGGATGTACTTCTATTATCAGATGAGGAAATATCAGAACCTGGAGATCAACCCCAAGCACTGACTACCGGAGTAAGGATTGGATTTCCGACTGCATGACTTGATTCCTCTTCTTCCATTGAGTGCTTGGGGGATAGAAAATGGGTTGTCGGCAAGCGTGATGAGAGGGTGAGGTTCAAAGGAGGAAAGTCTTAGGGTGGATACCTTGGCACCCAGAGAGGAGGAAGGGCATAGTAATCGATGAAATGCTTCGGGGAGTTTAAAATCAGCATAGATCTGGAGATTCCCGAATAGGCCAACCTTTCGAACTGCTGCTTAATACATAGGCAGGCAAGAGAGAACCAGGTGAACTGAAAGATCTTAGTAGCCAGAGGATAAGAAAGCAAAAGTGATTCCCGTAGTAACGGCGGGCAAAATGGGAGCTGCCTAAATCGGGAAAATGGATTTGTGGGAGAGCAATACAAGCGTCGTGCAGCTAGGCGAAGCAGCCCGAATGCTGCACCATAGATGGCGAAAGTCCAGTACCTGAAAGCATCACTTGCTTAGGCTCTGACTACGTGCCTGTTAGAGAATGAGCCGGCGACTCATAGGCAGTGGCTTGGTTAAGGGAACCCACTGGAGCCGTAGGGAAAACGAGTCTTCATAGGGCAATTGTCACTGCTTATGGACACAAACCTGGGTAATCTATCCATGACCGGGATGAAACATGGGTGCAACTAAGTGGAGGTCCGACCAACTGACGTTGAAGAATCAGCGGGTGAGTTGTGGTTAGGGGTGAAATGCCAACCAAGATCGGATATAGCTGGTTCTCCCCAAAATGTGTTGAGGCGCAGTAGTTGACTGGACATCTAGGGGTAAAGCACAGTTTCGGTGCGGTCCGCGAGAGCGGTACCAAATCAAGGCAAACTCTAAATACTAGATATGACCTCAAAATAAGAGGGGGGCAAGGTTGGCTAGTGAGACGATGGGGGATAAGCTTCATCGTCGAGACCAGCTAAGGCTCCTAAATTACCGCTCAGTGATAAAGGAGGTAGGGGTGCAGAGACAGCTAGGAGGTTTGTCTACAAGCAGCCACCCTTGAATGAGTACGTAATAGCTCAATGATCGATCGCTCTTGCGCCGAAGATGAACGGGGCTAAGCGATCCTTAGAAGCTGTTGGATGTCAAAATACATCGGCATGGATATTTTAATTCCTTGTCCACTCTTTCAAGTATTTTCCGAAATACCAAAATTAGGAATAGAGAATATATATCAAAGAAAGGTCTAACTGTTGGAATAATTTTTTTCATTGCTATTTGATACATTTAAGTCATTCACATTAGTGAATTAGGTGAAAGTGCAGAAAGAGAGGGATTCGAATCCTCGGCAAACAAAAGCCTACATAGCAATTCCAATGCTACGCCTTAAACCACTTGGCCATCTCTCGTACACAATGATTATGACCCAAAAACCGAGTGAATAGCGAGTTACTCATAAACAATTATTGATTGGATAGGTACGACCAATCCATTCTAACTAGAAAAATAGAAAATTTAGCATTCCCTCGCCTTGAGTGCAATGGTAGTAATCCTTGTTTGATATTTTTGAATATCCTCCTTCCTTGGATTAGTACTGGGACGCATATATCAAAAGCTCAGTGTTAAATTTGAATGAGATATATCTTTCTTTTTTCAAGTTCAAAATTATAGTAATTGAGGTTACACAAAATCTCCGCCAGAAAAGGATAAAGTTGAATCTGGAAAAGTATTCTCTAAGGGTAATGTAATTGAGTGAAATTCCTTTTGTATCGTACAAGAAAGGAATTCCATTAGTGTATGTGCTCCCGATAAAAAGAAATAAGGTACTCTATTCCATTACATACATGGATCGGGTTGAAAAACCAGACCCACTATCTCTTGGAATCCTGAATATGCCAATAAGTAATTAATTGTACTAATCCACATATGTATCTCTCCCATCAATCGGTACTAGTTGAAGTAATGAAAAAATCCCCTATTTGTTTGATGAGTAATGCGAAACAAAAAAGAAAAAAAAGATCCCGCGTTGGGAAAGAAATTATGCTCCATGTCCCCCTTTTCATAGAAAATGGAGAGATGAATTGATATATTTATTGAATCTGTCGGGACTAACGAGGCTCGAACCCGTAGCTTCCGCCTTGACAGGGCGGTGCTCTGACCGTTTGAACTACAATCCCAGGAAAATTAGGTGTACAGCCTAAAATCAATTTAGATTCGCTGTGTTGTAACAGAGACACGAATGATATACTTAATTATTATTATTATCAAATTATATAAAATTATTATAAAAAAAATGTAGTAGACTCATAGTGGGCTAATTCATGAATTGTATCAAATGGGGCCTTTTAATTTAACTATTTTGAACTTAATTATACTAAATAGTCATGCACTTTAAACGCCCTATAAGAAAAGCAGAAGAAACAGGCTTAAGTCATCACTTCCAATCCGATAAAGGGCTTTTTTCTTTCCACGAAAGTTTGTCCCAACAATTATTGCAGATGATATAAATATGAATATGAAAAAAAAGGTAACCGCCTGGAGAGTCGTTTTTTAGTTTTTAAGGGGAATGTTCGTTATCATAATAAGTAGTCGATTAGGAGAACAACAATCTCACTACAGAGTATACTCTTCCTCAACTTTCATTATTCATATTTTATGTCCTGGGACATAGATATTCTAGATACCCCCTTCTATTATGAATCGCCAAAGTCTTCCTACTTCTTCATCGTTACAATCAGATCCGAAAAATGAGAAATCACTCAAAATGGACCTGAATTGAATCATGACTATATAAGCTATTTTGATATTAAGAGATTTAATATATATTTAATTCGTGGGAGCGAACCTTTGATTTCCTTGGACCATGTAAGAATTCATCGTCCGATTGAATCGGCTTTTTCCTGGATGCTCTATAGGAATCCATCGTTATTCCTCTCCTCCACCAATAAAGGTTCATCCCGAGCCATATGAGCAATCTTTTTTTTTTAATTATTTTTTTCATTTCTTTATAAATACAACGCAAGAGGTCAGAAATCAGGTTGTTTCTGATGATGAAAAGAGCTTTTATCTTATGTGAAATTTATGAAAACCCAAAATGTCGGTAATGTTAGAAGACGACCGTAGTCATTTGATGGTCAGATGCCTGCGGTCGGTATATCTTTGAAAGCTCAGACGGAGAGAATAAACGGACTCCTTGAGGGATACTTAAGCCACTTTAGTGAAAACCAGAAGGACTTACGCCGTTGGATGTTGCTCAGTCCTGCTATAACATAACAACCAAAAAGCTTTGCATCGAACTTCAGCCCTTTCGAGTTGGCCACGGGGTAACAGCCTCTGACGCCCCACACCATTGCGATAGGAGGGGGTTTTCCCATCAGCCTACTTTGCCAAGTGGTGGCTGGAGCGCAACGACCTTAGGCCAAACCTACTTAAAAAACCTAAAGGCTTGGCCCAGTCTGAAAGTAGACCTTGTAGAAAAGTGGATAAGAAAGGTAGCCTATAGACTCAAGCGACCAGCTCGGTGAAAATGAACCCCGTATTCCATGTGAGTTAGTTGACTTCGATTAGACCAGACCGCCCCAATGAGGAACGTGCCCATGAGGGCACCACCAGATGTTGTAGATAAACCTTCTAAAGAAGAAGTTGAGTATATCATAGCTGACTGCACCATGGGCTAGCCCATACAGCCACTCCACGAGTGGATAACTACTTAGTCAAGTAGAAAGGAACAAGGTCATACGGCACAATCACTCTATCTTCGATTTTACTCTATCTCACCTCTAGGGAAAGAGGGGATGATATGTGGTGTGGTATACCTGATCGCTTAGTCAACAAGACGTACGTAAGTCGACATAGCTCCATGTATATGTTCTTTGGAGCTTGAACCAATTAATAGAATGAAATGAAATAATGGTAAGCCTTGGGCGACGAACATGGCTCAAGAGTTTCTATACAAAGCCCCTCTCTTCTTCACTCAAATAGTCAATGCACCCTTTGTTTGAATGGTACTTGATTCATAAAGAATGATTCTTTTGAAGTTATACGAACTTTCTAAAAAAATCCCACGCGCAGCCTATCACGAGATATATCGCTCTCGGACTTCTTACGGTAAGGCCAATGCACCAGCCAGCCAGTGTGGTGGCGAACACGCTATGCTCTAACCTAAGCTGTTTAGCTTGTAGACGGAGGAGATATAGAAAGTGTGCCGTGCTTGATTCATAACATTCTATAATCAATTGCACCCGTATATTATTTTACTTAGCGTGCCTCTCCCATGAGTTTCCGGACCAACCAACCCAGATTTTCCTTCCCAAGTCACTCTGCATTTTGGGAGCAGAGAATTCCACTTTGAAGCACGACTCGTTCTGTTTCTGTGCTGGCATTTAAGTTGTCTCCCTTCCTCTTTCAATCGAAACACTCAACACAGATAGCTCCGGTGGCCCCCGTTTCTGCCTCTATCAGGCGGCGACAACCCCTCTCCACACCCACAGCATAAAGGAGCTGCTCCAACATCTGCACTACAACCAAGAAAAATGCTCTCCAAAGCGATATATAATGCTAAATCGAGACCGAGATATAGAGACGATTTTCCTTTTGTTGTCTCAAAGAGACAAAAGCACTCATATGAATGGTGCTAATTCCCATGTTCTTTATAGTCTCATTTGGTTTCGAGAGCCTCCCTCTCCCCGTCCCTTACTCGTCTTTTGAAAGCCGTCGTCTTGGATTTTCTTTCCGTATGCCGGGGAAAGTACCTCACCCTCACCTTTCTACATTTATTATTATATAGAATTTCTCTAGGTCTCTATAAAACAGAATGAAAAGCCCGGGTGGAAGCACAAACAAAAGGAGAGAGAAAAAGTAGAAAAGAAAGGGCGGAAGAAGTATAGTGCTAGTTCTTATTAAGACTTCTTTATCTAACTTTCATTTTTGAGTGGTTTCTTTGTTCTCTTATTTGGATTGAAAGAATGAAAAAACATCCCTTTCTTTGTCTTCTTTATTTTTTTTTTATCCTTTCGACAAATTTCGGCTATGACCAATGACCCACTAGCTAAATAGGCGTAAGAAAAAGCTACCTGAAAAATAAAGCAAGGTGCAACTTGTATTGAACTCGACGAATTGCGTTTTGCCAGAGAGATTTTTTTAGAAATATTCTCCATTGGTAATTCAAAAATAGAAAGAATATAAATAAAGTTGCATACGCGGGAAAGGGCCCCTGATAATAGGTGAATTTGACTATATTTATGCCCTAAATAATCACACTTTATTGTGTTTTAAAATTTTTTATGATGCCAAAATGCTTTTATTAGTGTTCTTAGTGTGTTATAGGTACACATGAGCTAATGAATACTAAAATAGCAAGTTTTGGAGTCAAAAGATGGTGAAAAAGGCCAAAGTTGGTACAAGTCAAGAAATTGTACTTAAAATAGCCGGAAAGGTGTGATTCCGAGCTATATAGATGTTATGGAATGAATTTAAGTGATTTGGAGCTTTGAAGTCTGAGTAAAAGTTCAAGGAATTAAGCCGGAATCGTGTTCTGCGGTCAAATTCAATAGTTGAGTACAAACGAAGACTCGATGAGGCATATTGCGCACTGTCTCGTAAATTGGACATAACGTTTTGCTCAGAACTTCTTTTTGGCTCCATAATATATGGTTGGAAAGCTAAATCAAAGGGCTATAACGTTCATGTTTTGAGTTGTTCCAAATTCAAAAAGTAATAGGGTGACAAAACGCGGTTCATTCTAGACCGCGAATGAACCGCGAAAAAAGAAGCCTGCATAAGATTTTTGAACTTCAGAGAGCCTGATTTTTCGCCGTTCGTACGCGACCGTGAACGAACCACGAATGCTGCCGAATGTTTGAAGGCCAACATTGTAAAAACACAATTTTTATGACCTAAACCCTCTATATAATCCTATATTTCGCCCAAGCGAGGCAAGTATTGTATTATTACCTACTTTTGCAAGATTATTAGTAAGAGAGAAGTCTCTCAACTTATTTCTTTCTTTTATATTGATTTGTTGATTATAAATTCAATTATTATTCTTGTTTCTTTGATCATGAGTAGCTAATTCCTTATCTAAGGTTTTGATGGAACCCATTGAGTGATGAACTTCTAGTTTATGTGATTACAAATTATTAGCTAGGTTACTATTTGTTCAACTTCATTCTTGTTGTAGTTAATTGGTAGGATCACAAATTAGCTGTGCCTATTTAGTGTGCATAACTTGTAAAAGAGTGCATATTTAGGTATATTGTTGAACGACACCACACCTAGGTTATTGGAGGAATCTATGATTTTAGGCATAAAGGTGGGATTAGGAATAACGAAACCTTGGGTGCAATCTAAAATGAACTATTCAAATTAAAGCTAGCTAGGGTAGCTCGGGAGAGTGCACTAGTAAATTATTGTAGTTGCTCGGGAGAGAATTATGGTAAAAATAGTGTTCATGATTGATAGAATAATATTGACAATTTGTATGAGCATAAACAGAAGGGATTCCATCAAAAGGGGAAATCAATACCTCAGTATTTCTCTATATTTTTATACCCAACATTCAATTCTTTCTATTCAGTCTTTAATTCTTGCAAAAGTTGGTTGTTAGAAAACCTCCACAAAAATATACTCAATGTTTGGAAAACTACTCCAGAAGTGCTCTTGGGTTGTGAAAGTTGCAGTTGGTAGGTCAATTCCCCGTGGGATCGACTGTGGACTTAATTGACGGAATTATATTTACTACGACCATTGCTTGGACGTAAATCAATTTTGGCGCCGTTGTCGGCGATTCAACAAAATTATCAATTTCCTTTGACAGAACTACAAGATTCTTGTGTAGTCAGGGTTCTTTCTACACTTTACATTGAAAATTTTGACGATTGTTGAATTGGGTACTCATGTGCATACTGAGAAAACCTGCAAGGACTGGAGAGCAACCAATCAAACTAGATTTCAACATGGGAGACGTGAACGACCCAAACCAGCAAGCTGGGTTGAACATGCAAGAGGCGCAGGAGGCATAAGATGGTGCACTATATGACTGGGCACACCCAACATCGGATAAGTTGGCAACTGCCATTATTTTGCCAGTAATTCAAGCCGAGTCTTTACAGATTACTAACAACATGCTACACATATTGCAAAACAAGGGATTATTATCTCATCGGGGGTCAAATTCGATAGTTGAGTACAAACGAAGACTCGATGAGGCATATTGCGCACTGTCTAGTAAATTGGACATACGGTTTTGTTCAAAACTCCGTCTTCGCTCCGGTATATAGGTTGGAAAGCGAACTCAAAGGGCTACAACATTCATGTTTTGAGTTTTTCCAAATTCCAAATGGAATAGGGTGAAAATTTGTGATTCATTCACGACCGCGAATGAACCGCGAAAAAAGAAGCATGCAGAAGCTTTTTGAACTTCAGAGAGCCTGATTTTTCGCGGTCCGTTCGCGACGGCGAACGAACCGCGAAAGGTGCCAAAATTTTGAAGGCCAACTTTGTAAAAACTTATTTTTTATGACCTAAACCCTCTATATATGCCTAGATTTCGCCCAAGAGAGGCAAGCATTGTATTATTACCTACTTTTGCAAGATTATTAGTAAGAGAGAACTCTCTCAACTTATTACTTTCTTTTATATTGATTCTTTGATTATGAATTAAATTATTATTCTTGTTTCTTTGATCATGAGTAGCTAATTCCTTATATAAGGTTTTGATGGAACCTATTGAGTGATGAACTGCTAGTTTATGTGATTACAAATTGTTACCTAGATTTCTATTTGTTCAACTTCGTTATTGTTGTAGTTAATTGGTAGGATCCCCAATTAGCTGTGCTTATTTAGTGTGCATAACTTGGAAAAGAGTGCATATTTAGGTATATTGTTGAACAACACCACACCTAGGTTATTGGAGGATTCTATAATCTTAGGCGTAAAGGTGGGATTAGGAATAATGAAACCTTGGGTGCAATCTAAAGTGAACTATTAAAATGAAAGCTAGCTAGGGTAGCTCGGGAGAGTGCACTAGTAAATTATTGTAGTTGCTCGGGAGAGAATTACGGTAAAAATAGTGTTCATGATTGATAGAAGAATATTAACAAATTGTATGAGCATAAACAGAAGTGATTCCATCAATAGGGTAAATCAATACCTCAGTCTTTCTCTATATTTTTTACCCAACATTCAATTCTTTCTTTTAAGTCTTTAATTCTTGCAAAAGTTAGTTGTTAGAAAACCTCCACAAAAATATACTCAAAGTTTGGGAAACAACTCCAGAAGTGTTCTTGGGTTGAGAAAGTTGCAGTTGGTAGGTCAATTCCCCGTGGGATCGACTCTGGACTTAATTGGCGGAATTATATTTACTATGACCATTGCTTGGACGTAAATCAATTTTGGCGCCGTTGTCGGGGATTCAACGAAATTATCAATTTCCATTGACAGAACTATAAGATTCTTGTGTAGTCGGGTTCTTTCTACACTTTACATTGAAAATTTTGACGATTGTTGAATTGGGTACTCATGTGCATACTGAGAAAACCTGCAAGGACTGGAGAGCAACCAATCAAACTTGATTTCAACATGGGAGACGTGAACGACCCAAACCAGCAAGCTGGGTTGAACATGCAAGAGGCGCAGGAGGCGTAAGATGGTGCACTATATGACTGGGCACACCCAACATCGGATAAGTTAGCAACTGCCATTATTTTGCCAGTGATTCAAGCCGAGTCTTTACAGATTACTAACAACATGCTACACATATTTCAAAACAAGGGATTATTATCTCATCGGGAGTCAAATTCGATAGTTGAGTACAAACGAAGACTCGATGAGGCATATTTCGCACTGTCTAGTAAATTGGACATACGTTTTTGTTCAAAACTCCGTCTTCGCTCCGTAATATAGGTTGGAAAGCGAACTCAAAGGGCTACAACATTCATGTTTTGAGTTTTTCCAAATTCCAAATGGAATAGGGTGAAAATTTGTGATTCATTCACGACCGCGAATGAACCGCGAAAAAAGAAGCATGCAGAAGATTTTTGAACTTCAGAGAGCCTGATTTTTCGCGGTCCGTTTGCGACGGCGAACGAACCGTGAAAGCTGCCAAATTTTTGAAGGCCAACTTTGTAAAAACTTATTTTTTATGACCTAAACCCTCTATATATGCCTAGATTTCGCCCAAGAGAGGCAAGCATTGTATTATTACCTACTTTTGCAAGATTATTAGTAAGAGAGAACTCTCTCAACTTATTACTTTCTTTTATATTGATTCTTTGATTATGAATTAAATTATTATTCTTGTTTCTTTGATCATGAGTAGCTAATTCCTTATCTAAGGTTTTGATGGAACCTATTGAGTGATGAACTGCTAGTTTATGTGATTACAAATTGTTACCTAGATTTCTATTTGTTCAACTTCGTTCTTGTTGTAGTTAATTGGTAGGATCCCCAATTAGCTGTGCTTATTTAGTGTGCATAACTTGGAAAAGAGTGCATATTTAGGTATATTGTTGAACAACACCACACCTAGGTTATTGGAGGATTCTATAATCTTAGGCGTAAAGGTGGGATTAGGAATAATGAAACCTTGGGTGCAATCTAAAGTGAACTATTAAAATGAAAGCTAGCTAGGGTAGCTCGGGAGAGTGCACTAGTAAATTATTGTAGTTGCTCGGGAGAGAATTACGGTAAAAATAGTGTTCATGATTGATAGAAGAATATTAACAATTTGTATGAGCATAAACAGAAGTGATTCCATCAATAGGGGAAATCAATACCTCAGTCTTTCTCTATATTTTTTTACCCAACATTCAATTCTTTCTTTTAAGTCTTTAATTCTTGCAAAAGTTAGTTGTTAGAAAACCTCTACAAAAATATACTCAAAGTTTGGGAAATAACTCCAGAAGTGTTCTTGGGTTGTGAAAGTTGCAGTTGGTAGGTCAATTCCCCGTGGGATCGACTCTGGACTTAATTGGCGGAATTATATTTACTACGACCATTGCTTGGACGTAAATCAATTTTGGCGCCGTTGTCGGGGATTCAACGAAATTATCAATTTCCATTGACAGAACTACAAGATTCTTGTGTAGTCAGGTTCTTTCTACACTTTACATTGAAAATTTTGACGATTGTTGAATTGGGTACTCATGTGCATACTGAGAAAACCTGCAAGGACTGGAGAGCAACCAATCAAACTTGATTTCAACATGGGAGACGTGAACGACCCAAACCAGCAAGCTGGGTTGAACATGCAAGAGGCGCAGGAGGCGTAAGATGGTGCACTATATGACTGGGCACACCCAACATCGGATAAGTTGGCAACTGCCATTATTTTGCCAGTGATTCAAGCCGAGTCTTTACAGATTACTAACAACATGCTACACATATTTCAAAACAAGGGATTATTATCTCATCGGGAGTCAAATTCGATAGTTGAGTACAAACGAAGACTCGATGAGGCATATTGCGCACTGTCTAGTAAATTGGACATACGTTTTTGTTCAAAACTCCGTCTTCGCTCCGTAATATAGGTTGGAAAGCGAACTCAAAGGGCTACAACATTCATGTTTTGAGTTTTTCCAAATTCCAAATGGAATAGGGTGAAAATTTGTGATTCATTCACGACCGCGAATGAACCGCGAAAAAAGAAGCATGCAGAAGATTTTTGAACTTCAGAGAGCCTGATTTTTCGCGGTCCGTTCGCGACGGCGAACGAACAGCGAAAGCTGCCAAAATTTTGAAGGCCAACTTTGTAAAAACTTATTTTTTATGACCTAAACCCTCTATATATGCCTAGATATCGCCCAAGAGAGGCAAGCATTGTATTATTACCTACTTTTGCAAGATTATTAGTATGAGAGAACTCTCTCAACTTATTACTTTCTTTTATATTGATTCTTTGATTATGAATTAAATTATTATTCTTGTTTCTTTGATCATGAGTAGCTAATTCCTTATCTAAGGTTTTGATGGAACCTATTGAGTGATGAACTGCTAGTTTATGTGATTACAAATTGTTACCTAGATTTCTATTTGTTCAACTTCGTTCTTGTTGTAGTTAATTGGTAGGATCCCCAATTAGCTGTGCTTATTTAGTGTGCATAACTTGGAAAAGAGTGCATATTTAGGTATATTGTTGAACAACACCACACCTAGGTTATTGGAGTATTCTATAATCTTAGGCGTAAAGGTGGGATTAGGAATAATGAAACCTTGGGTGCAATCTAAAGTGAACTATTAAAATGAAAGCTAGCTAGGGTAGCTCGGGAGAGTGCACTAGTAAATTATTGTAGTTGCTCGGGAGAGAATTACGGTAAAAATAGTGTTCATGATTGATAGAAGAATATTAACAATTTGTATGAGCATAAACAGAAGTGATTCCATCAATAGGGGAAATCAATACCTCAGTCTTTCTCTATATTTTTTTACCCAACATTCAATTCTTTCTTTTAAGTCTTTAATTCTTGCAAAAGTTAGTTGTTAGAAAACCTCCACAAAAATATACTCAATGTTTGGGAAACAACTCCAAAAGTGTTCTTGGGTTGTGAAAGTTGCAGTTGGTAGGTCAATTCCCCGTGGGATCGACTCTGGACTTAATTGGCGGAATTATATTTACTACGACCATTGCTTGGACGTAAATCAATTTTGGCGTCGTTGTCGGGGATTCAACGAAATTATCAATTTCCATTGACAGAACTACAAGATTCTTGTGTAGTCAGGTTCTTTCTACACTTTACATTGAAAATTTTGACGATTGTTGAATTGGGTACTCATGTGCATACTGAGAAAACCTGCAAGGACTGGAGAGCAACCAATCAAACTTGATTTCAACATGGGAGACGTGAACGACCCAAACCAGCAAGCTGGGTTGAACATGCAAGAGGCGCAGGAGGCGTAAGATGGTGCACTATATGACTGGGCACACCCAACATCGGATAAGTTGGCAACTGCCATTATTTTGCCAGTGATTCAAGCCGAGTCTTTACAGATTACTAACAACATGCTACACATATTGCAAAACAAGGGATTATTATCTCATCGGGAGTCAAATTCGATAGTTGAGTACAAACGAAGACTCGATGAGGCATATTGCGCACTGTCTAGTAAATTGGACATACGTTTTTGTTCAAAACTCCGTCTTCGCTCCGTAATATAGGTTGGAAAGCGAACTCAAAGGGCTACAACATTCATGTTTTGAGTTTTTCCAAATTCCAAATGGAATAGGGTGAAAATTTGTGATTCATTCACGACCGCGAATGAACCGCGAAAAAAGAAGCATGCAGAAGATTTTTGAACTTCAGAGAGCCTGATTTTTCGCGGTCCGTTCGCGACGGCGAACGAACCGCGAAAGGTGCCAAAATTTTGAAGGCCAACTTTGTAAAAACTTATTTTTTATGACCTAAACCCTCTATATATGCCTAGATTTCGCCCAAGAGAGGCAAGCATTGTATTATTACCTACTTTTGCAAGATTATTAGTAAGAGAGAACTCTCTCAACTTATTACTTTCTTTTATATTGATTCTTTGATTATGAATTAAATTATTATTCTTGTTTCTTTGATCATGAGTAGCTAATTCCTTATCTAAGGTTTTGATGGAACCTATTGAGTGATGAACTGCTAGTTTATGTGATTACAAATTGTTACCTAGATTTCTATTTGTTCAACTTCGTTCTTGTTGTAGTTAATTGGTAGGATCCCCAATTAGCTGTGCTTATTTAGTGTGCATAACTTGGAAAAGAGTGCATATTTAGGTATATTGTTGAACAACACCACACCTAGGTTATTGGAGGATTCTATAATCTTAGGCGTAAAGGTGGGATTAGGAATAATGAAACCTTGGGTGCAATCTAAAGTGAACTATAAAAATGAAAGCTAGCTAGGGTAGCTCGGGAGAGTGCACTAGTAAATTATTGTAGTTGCTCGGGAGAGAATTACGGTAAAAATAGTGTTCATGATTGATAGAAGAATATTAACAATTTGTATGAGCATAAACAGAAGTGATTCCATCAATAGGGGAAATCAATACCTCAGTCTTTCTCTATATTTTTTTACCCAACATTCAATTATTTCTTTTAAGTCTTTAATTCTTGCAAAAGTTAGTTGTTAGAAAACCTCCACAAAAATATACTCAAAGTTTGGGAAACAACTCCAGAAGTGTTCTTGGGTTGTGAAAGTTGCAGTCGGTAGGTCAATTCCCCATGGGATCGACTCTGGACTTAATTGGCGGAATTATATTTACTACGACCATTGCTTGGACATAAATCAATTTTGGCGCCGTTGTCGGGGATTCAACGAAATTATCAATTTCCATTGACAGAACTACAAGATTCTTGTGTAGTCAGGTTCTTTCTACACTTTACATTGAAAATTTTGACGATTGTTGAATTGGGTACTCATGTGAATACTGAGAAAACCTGCAAGGACTGGAGAGCAACCAATCAAACTTTATTTCAACATGGGAGACGTGAACGACCCAAACCAGCAAGCTGGGTTGAACATGCAAGAGGCGCAGGAGGCGTAAGATGGTGCACTATATGACTGGGCACACCCAACATCGGATAAGTTGGCAACTGCCATTATTTTGCCAGTGATTCAAGCCGAATCTTTACAGATTACTAACAACATGCTACACATATTGCAAAACAAGGGATTATTATCTCATCGGGAGTCAAATTCGATAGTTGAGTACAAATGAAGACTCGATGAGGCATATTGCGCACTGTCTAGTAAATTGGACATACGTTTTTGTTCAAAACTCCGTCTTCGCTCCGTAATATAGGTTGGAAAGCGAACTCAAAGGGCTACAACATTCATGTTTTGAGTTTTTCCAAATTCCAAATGGAATAGGGTGAAAATTTGTGATTCATTCACGACCGCGAATGAACCGCGAAAAAAGAAGCATGCAGAAGATTTTTGAACTTCAGCGAGCCTGATTTTTCGCGATCCGTTCGCGACGGCGAACGAACCGCGAAAGGTGCCAAAATTTTGAAGGCCAACTTTGTAAAAACTTATTTTTTATGACCTAAACCCTCTATATATGCCTAGATTTCGCCCAAGAGAGGCAAGCATTGTATTATTACCTACTTTGCAAGATTATTAGTAAGAGAGAACTCTCTCAACTTATTACTTTCTTTTATATTGATTCTTTGATTATGAATTAAATTATTATTCTTGTTTCTTTGATCATGAGTAGCTAATTCCTTATCTAAGGTTTTGATGGAACCTATTGAGTGATGAACTGCTAGTTTATGTGATTACAAATTGTTACCTAGATTTCTATTTGTTCAACTTCGTTCTTGTTGTAGTTAATTGGTAGGATCCCCAATTAGCTGTGCTTATTTAGTGTGCATAACTTGGAAAAGAGTGCATATTTAGGTATATTGTTGAACAACACCACACCTAGGTTATTGGAGGATTCTATAATCTTAGGCGTAAAGGTGGGATTAGGAATAATGAAACCTTGGGTGCAATCTAAAGTGAACTATTAAAATGAAAGCTAGCTAGGGTAGCTCGGGAGAGTGCACTAGTAAATTATTGTAGTTGCTCGGGAGAGAATTACGGTAAAAATAGTGTTCATGATTGATAGAAGAATATTAACAATTTGTATGAGCATAAACAGAAGTGATTCCATCAATAGGGGAAATCAATACCTCAGTCTTTCTCTATATTTTTTTACCCAACATTCAATTCTTTCTTTTAAGTCTTTAATTCTTGGAAAAGTTAGTTGTTAGAAAACCTCCACAAAAATATACTCAAAGTTTGGGAAACAACTCTAGAAGTGTTCTTGGGTTGTGAAAGTTGCAGTTGGTAGGTTAATTCCTTGTGCGATCGACTCTGGACTTAATTGACCGGATTATATTGACTACGACCGTTTCTTGGACCTGAATCAGCCCCTACTTCTTCTTCATTTAAGAGGGAGGCTGGGAGACTAGCCTCATTAATTCCCACTGGGCGAGAGGTGCACCTAACCTATCTACCCACTCATCAATCACAGTGTTCCGCTGACTTGCACTGATAGACGCCTATTGTATTGGAATTAGGCGCCCATCTTTTTACTGTTGTCAATGAATCTCTTCCATGTTCGATTCTACTCTACGTTAGAACATTTTTGTTAATGCTATTCTGATCTATGTGGTCTTATTCTTTGTCCCGTGCTAGGAAGCATTACTCCTCTTTTCCTTCCAAATTCAAGAATACAACAGATACGATTAATTGGTCTGTGCACCTCTCTTATTCTTGGATACAATTCGATCCTTGTACGGCCAAATCTCAATTTGTGGAAAGCCTTCGATGGCTTCCTTATGAAAACATAAATTTCTATTTGGATATAGATGGCATCTCTTTATTCTACGTGTTATTGACCATATTTTTGATCCCTATTTGCATTTTAGTGGGTTGGTCTGGTATGAGAAGTTATGGGAAAGAGTATATTACAGCATTTCTAATTTGTGAATTTAGAATGATCGTCGTGTTCTCCATTCCGGATCTTCTACAATCTATTTTCTTCCCGAAAGTGTGCTAATCCTTATGTTGTGTGGAGCTGAGTATCACCGATTTGCTGGGATAAAGCCTTTCCTCTGTAGGGGCCTTGTGCAGTAAACCCCCTACGGGTGGTCGTCCGTCGTCCTAAAGTAGTCCCCGCGAAGTTTTCGAGAAGAGGGGTAGTCTTGTGTGTAAGCATAGCATTTCTGGTCGAACCCGCCCAACCCAACTAAGAAGAACCGAACCTGACAGACACATCTTTTTCCTTTTGGTAGGGTACTCCGAGTAGTGGGTACCTCGTAGGACCTCAAACCACCTACTCGGATCCTATATGTATATGCAGGAAAAGGTGCTCCTAGGCGTGTGTAGGGGTTGTGTTTGTTCGCGAGAAAGGATTCCTCATCAAGTAAGTTTGGGGGGTGTGGACACAGTTGCGCGAATTCGTGTAACGGCTATAAGGGAGAAATCGAATGGAAACTGTACCCGACCAGGGATGGACGTAAACTCGTAAGCTACCGAAGGTAGGGATAATCGTCCAGGCCTTATTTTGAAAGAAAAAAGCCGGCCCGCCACAGTAGACGGGTTGCTTCATCTGTCGTCGTCGGGGAGCTCTTGGCGAGGAGACCTTAGGATAAGTTGCTAAAACAAACGGGATGGGAGGATCGACTCGTTCAGATAATTCCGAAGAAAGACTGTTGCCAGCAGGTAGAGAGATTTTTTTTTCCTCTTCAAAATATAAGGAAATGCAGGCAGGGTAGAGCTCGGCAGAGGGTTAGAGACTAGGGTAGGGTCCTGTCCTTAAGATTGAGATAAGAAAAGAGTTCCAAACCTTTATGCATGCATGTGCTGCATACAAGTTTCGGCCAGAATGATTGAGAATGATTCATCCAATTTGAACTGCTCACATCACAATAGTAGTAGCATAAAGGCTGTAAGTCGGGGGGCGGCCATACCATAAGACTATTACTTTCACACCTCTCTATCTATAGATAAAGAGAGATCCGCTGCGTGAGCAACCTGACTGTGCCTTACATGTGCTCTACAGTCTGTATGTAATCTTTCTTCCCAACGAGCCCTTTTCTTTATTTGCAAGACGGGCATTGCGTTCGGTTTGAAAGGCATGGTTTTCAGTATATCTCTTGATAGAGCCCTACTAGTCCGGCTATTTAGTGAGCGGTTCTTTCGGGCGGGAAGCAGGCCGGGCCCTACGGGCGGGCATCTTCCGCAACGCAAGCACCATTGTTCGACACCACCTGAGAAGCAAAAGATTCGTCAGTCCAGGCTGAAAATACATGCATAGATAGTGGTTTAATGCCAAAGCCGACGGCAGAAGCTCGGGATGGAGCCGTATGAGGTGGAAGTCTCACGTACAGTTCTCATAGAAGGGAGTGGCTACCTACTAGAGCATCGACCAAACACCACCAGTCAATTCCGCTTTGGGGCCACTACTGACTCTAGCATTATTATAGGGGTATGGGGCTCGAGACAAAGAAAGATCAAGGCAGCATATCAGTTGTTCTTTTATACATTACTTGGAACTATTTTTATGCTATTAGCTATTCTGTTGATTCTTCTCCAAACAGGAACAACCGATTTACAAATCTTATTAACCAAAGAATGCAGTGAGCGGCGCCAAATCTTTCTATCGATTACTTATTTCACCTCTTTCGCCGTCAAAGTGCCTATGGTACCAGTTCATATTTGGTTACCCGAAGCTCATGTAGAGGCACATACGGCAGGATCCGTCATCTTTGCAGGAATTGCTTTAAAATTGGAAACCTACGGGTTTTTAAGATTTTCAATACCCATGTTTCCCAAAGACACACTTTGTTCCACTCCTTTCCTTTATACTTTAAGCATGATTGCTATAATATATACTTCCTCGACCACTTTAAGGCAAATCGATCTTAGGAAGATCATTGGTTACTCCTCAGTAGCTCATATGAATCTGGTGACTATTGGACTGTTTAGTCGGGAGGCCGCCATTGGGTCACCTATTTTGTGTTATGGACACACAAGGCCAAAACATGTATGTCGGGCGCGCGACCCATCAACCTACTAGCAATGGGGGAGAAATCATAGCATGTTGCAATAAAAGCTTGATTCGAGGTGTCAGCAAAACACTGCCGTCTGTTCCAAAAACAAAAGCCCCTTAGCGCCCTGGGATGGGAGTGGGGGACGGCCTACGCGCAGGCAACAACAACACCGGCTCTACGAAGTCAGAATCAAATCTTTCTGTTGGCTTTCCTAATTCATTCATGAATAATAATTCAAGGGCGTAAAGCGAGTACTTCTAGCTGCTTCGCCTGCTTCTTATTATGGCGTTTATGTTTTCGTGGCGAAAATGAACAAAAAGCGAGATGATCATGCCATTTTCAAATCGATTGATAGATAGCCTGATCTGTTCTGATAGATCGAAAGGGATAGAGATGGAATCTCTCAAGAATAAGGGGAAATCTCCTATTTCTATCTATTGATGAGACAACTATCTATTCTTGATCCATCAGAAAGAAATCGATATGTATCTGATGGAGTCTACATCGTACGTAAAGCGCCCAAGCGCTTTTTAGGCCAGCTCAGTTCTCCTATCCATTCCAATACACTGGGCTCAACCCATGGAGGGAAAATCCTAAATGTAGTTGTCTTGTTCGCCGCCTCGACGCATTCCCTTCTCTGCCCGGTATCGTCCCACACAGAAAGAAAGAGCGCAGAGCCCTGGCCCGACCTGTAGGTCCGCTAACGTAAAGCGAGGAGTTGAGCCTGAACTAGTGAACCGAAGTCACTTTCGAAACCATACTTCCTACAGCTAACATGTGTCCAGTCCAGCGGGAATGTGCAGCGCATACGAACCGGAGCTGCTATACCGAATCCCCCGCTGGCCATCGGGGACCGAGTGGTAAGGCCATGATCCGCAGGGGAACAGATCACTCATTCTTCCATTGGGGAAAGCGGCACGAACGACAACTCCAAACGTCACACATCCGCCACCTACCTACCATTTAGGTGGCACCAGCGAGATCCTGCTAAGGTAATGAACTTCGTGTCGCGGCTGCTCCACTCCGTTGCGCTGCAATCTCATGATCTGAACTTTGTTGCCTTCCCGTGCGCGAAGCGAATGGGTGCTGTGCCGTGGGTCAGTTTCAGGGTGGGGTGCAAAGAGAGACTAGAAGAATGATTCATTTGGATCGATGAGCTTTTTCAGACCAAAAACAAAGAATCAATAGAATGTCTGTCTATCCATGAACATCTATTCTATCTGTATATCTAGGGGATCTCTCTATACATATATATTTTTTTATGGAATGATATGATCGGCTAGCCGTAGCCGCATATCAGCTGCGCTCAATGCGGGATTTCTGTTGGACCAGATTTTTTGGGAAGCTTTTGGACCTAGCGAAAAGGGCTATAAGCCTTCACGCAAGCAAGCGCGAGAGAAGCGGAGCACGAAGCTACCGCTTTCTCCGACCGACTAAAATACAACACTCGCGACCTACTTTGATTCAAAAGAAAGGCGAAGTGTTTGGCAACAAGCAAACGGTTTTCAATCATAGTTGCAAAGGTTCCAAACCTTAACTACTTATGTACCAAAGGCTGCTTTCGGTTGGTTTCATTATAGGGCTATTTACTACAAGCTATCAACTCTCAGTGATTTCATAGGTTGAATGTTGACTAATCTTATTGTCGTTCAATCTCTAAGGTGGGTTTTCGCTGAGAACGGAATAGTGTTCATGTCCAAAGGTGAACAAAGCCCTAGCATCTTGAGTTTGCTGCTTTTCCCAGGCCGGAGAAGGGCTTATACTGCTTGCCTTTGTTTGATATGTTCATTGATCACCAATACAAACTAAAACTACACCAAAGTGGAAGGGCCAGTATAGAAGCTAGAAGTAGCTAGCCTATAGTAGTCGGCCTAACCAAAGCCTCATGACAACATAAAATTAGCCTTATGAATTGAATCTTAAGTAGGGGCTTAGCCCGCCCGCCTACCAATCAAAGAGGTTGAGAGTTAGCGTACTCTCACCCGGAAGCTTGAAGAGCTTCTCTTCATTCGCTTCGTAGGAGCCACACAACACATAGCTTGAAGTCAGAGGGACCATACTACCTGCCTAACCCTTTGCTCTAAGGGACTGTAGATCAGAAAGCGCCTTCTAAACTACCCCATTCATCCAAAAGAGAAAGGAAGGGGCCTATGTATTTGCATGACCCCTGTAGATTTAACCATATCTATACCCGGAGCCACTCTCCTAGCGGTCCTGCTACCACACCGCAAAATGGGAGCTCATGTGGAACCTTTTATTTTGGTGTAACAGTGGTAGAACGTAACAAAATATAACGGCCGCCAAACATAGTGGACGGAGGTACGGTAAACTCGGCAAAAATATAAGACTCGAAGGGTCCGGCGTGCACAATATTATACTATCCGAGTCCAAGTTTACCCCTTCTACTTCGGACAACCGTCTGTAGCATCATAAGGAGGACCCCCCTTTCTAGGTAGAAAAATAGTATGATACATAGGAGGTTGGTGTTTCTCAACATGGTGTATAGCACGAAAAACCTTTTGATACAAGATAGTTCACATGAAAGAAAAAAATGAATCCTTTCTTATCTTCTTTCCTGAGAGGGAAAGAGAAAGAGGGTCCTATGGAGGGAGGGGAGAGGGTAAAGGCTTGGGCCAACCTGTCCCGATAGGACCCCATAAAAGAATGGGAGCTGTTGAGAGGTTCCATATTACCGAGATGAAGGATAGCACTTTTGTACGTGATCGTAGTATGTCGCATCGTCTCATCCTACTGCATCAAAGAGTACCTATGCACTATGTTTCGCTTCACTGGTAAGTAAGATAGCTTTGGGGTGGGGGTCTACGATGTGATACTGAAGTATGACCAGGGGAGATACATGCTAACTATGGGTAGGAAGCAGGAACCATTATGTAAAACATTTCGGGGGGTTATAGATCTCTTATACTACCATAGATCGACAGAGCAAAATGACCAGAAAAAAAAGTTAAGTTAGAAAGCCGTATGATAGGTGGTAACAATCTTGTGCGGTTCGGGGGGTAATCGGCGTACTCCGATCAGTATGGGGAATCTTTGGCTCTATCGAACATACAGGGAATTGGATGTAGCATTCCACCGATGTCAACTCATGGATAGGTTTCTTCAGCCCTTTTTCTATGTGTTGGTGTTCTATATAACAGACATAAGACTCAACTTGTTAGATATTACGGAGTTTCAGTGAGCCTATGCCGAATCTCTCGACCATTTTCTTCTCTTCCCCTTTAGCCAAGATGAGTTCACTTGGTACTGGCAGCTTTATCGGGGAATTTCTCATTTTAGTAGGAGCTTCCCAAAGAAATAGCTTAGTAACCACATTAGCAGTGCTTGGGATGATAGTAGGCGCGGCCTATTCCCATTGGCTATATAATTGTGCGGTTTCTGGGAATTTAAAACCCGATTTCCTCCATAAATTCTCCGATCCAAATGGCAGAGAAGTTTCCATATTTATACCTTTTCTTGTTGGAGGGGCGACCGTATGTTAAACTACCAAAGAAACTAGGGTAAACCAATGTGATCATGACATTGTAGGTGTTTGCGATGGGACGGATGTGACTTCCCTCAGTTGGTTTGGGTGGCATAGCCCGTTGCATAAGTCCCCCCTTTTTTTATGCATTTCATTAGTCTTTAGGGAGCCAAAGATTAACTTTACTGAACTAATAAATAAGGCTCGCGCTAGGCGCTTAACGTTTTTCGATGTAGGGTTGGGGTGGCTTGCTGGGTGAGACTCATAGAAAGAAAGGACGGGGGGCAACCTTGCATGGTACTTCTTGACCCTGTCTCTGAGGGACAGTTGAACTAGCGACTCATGAATGCTGTCGGGTTGGATGAGCCAATAACTCGAAGGCGTTGGGTCTATTTTTTTAGCATGAATCACAACCTTACCTTATCTTCACCATGATACGGTCTCCAAGTTCTTATGGCAGAGCACGAGGAGATTTATCAAACATATGATGTTTAGAATGGACACCAGAAGCACGACTGGGGTCATCGTGGTCCAAAATAATCAAACCATCAATACCAGTAACGTAAGCATGAGACTTTTTGGTAGTACCGGTGAACTAGATGGCCGTGGCGATGGAATCTGGGACGGAGGACTTGTAGTATCACTCTAGATCTGGCAAAAGCGAAAGACCCCCTAATATAATTCAAATGGAGGCTGACCGCTGAGCCCACACTGCCCTCGCGGGGCGGGCCCCTGTTGTTGCGAGCTTGAGCTACCATAGATTATGGCTATAGCAATGGGAGGGCCCCAGCAGAGAGAAAAGTCAGGATAACGAGCGCTCTGCCTGCCAAGCGGGCGGCAGAAGCAACGGGAAAGTGCTTGGTAAGCCAATAGCCTAGTGAACCGAGCGGGGCACTCTAACAAAGGGGGGCACACTGAGCAAGTACGAGAAATTAGCCCCGCTCCGCTTTCTTAAAAGCAAGAACCACTACTGGAGGTCAAACCAAAGGATCTAGGGACGTGGGTGCTCATCCCCAGTCAATATTGGATCAAACAATAGGGGCGGTAGTACGCACCTCTTTTATTTTATTGATTCAATACAATAAGGGAAAAGATCGTTCAGTTCCCTACCGAGACAAACTCTCAACGGATCCTCCGCGCGCTGGGAATACCTCTTCCGTGAGTCTTTCTCGTGGTGGGAACAGAACAACAGGGAAAGACCCGGCCCAGGGTGAGCTTTATTTATTTAGAAGAGAATGGGGTGTGAATCGAATTCCATTTCCGTTCTTTGGGGGCTTTCGGGCCCCTCTCGATCTTCTTCTACATTGAGAAGGGGGAAGGAGTTTAAATAAATAGAAATTAATGAACCATCATTGATGGACGTTGCATATGACATGATCAATTCGACTCAAGGTCTGGCGCAAATAGAAGTTTCTTACCTTTCTAGTAGCGAAGGACAGGGTAGGGCTTTTTTCGTAGTAATAGTAGGCGGGTCTCATGAAATCCATGTCGGCCATCAGAATCAAACGACGGTCGAAGGACCATTCGATTTATTAAGGGGCATAGCGGCACCCTCGCCCGGTGCCATTTCAGAACCTAGCAGTAGACAGGCGGGTCGTGCCTGAATTTAGACCAGACCAGACTCTTCTTTGTTTGAGCTACTCCTAGGCACGTAGACCGAAGATCTCACTTGTCATGGACAAGTACGTAGAGATCTTTGTGTGACCGTGGATGGAGTCTCAATTGATCTTTTGTAGGATTCCTTATCACACCATACATGGAGATTATTCTATTGATATATCATAGGGTCCCCCCTTGAACAAATTCTTAAAGGTTAGGTTACTACCTGCTTCAACGGAAGAAGTTTACTTTGTACCGCCCGGAGGTCATATAGATCTCAATCCGTAGCGATAAGAACGAAAGGGTTGGTTTGGCTACTACTACAACTACTGGCGCTTCAAATTAGATTCTAAGGGTGCTACTGAAAGCCTTTTTTAGGTCCTGTAATAGAGAGGTGTAAGCCTCGAAAGCCTTTGGTACTTCGGTTGGGTCGGACGACTTTCTTTGCCCCACCTTGGCGAATCGCATCCCCGCACAACGACATTCAATGTTTGTGCGCCCCTTACAGTTCTCGCTCAGTCTTTCAATGGGTGGGAAGACAGTCGTAGAAACAAAGCCTATCACCACACCGACCATCAAATACGAGAATGGGCCCCTTCTAAAAGATTTGATGGAATGGCCCACCCCGCCCAGGAGCGCTTATGTCATAGGGGAACTCATGGCTGGAAACAATCCTTATGGTTTATTTTGATATCCGGTTGGAATAATGAAAAAAAGTCCAGGTTGGTTGTTAAGCCTAGTGATAGGAGGCTATCTAGCCTAGTTCAGAGAGCACTTTTTGGGTTAAATATTTATTTGTTGCTAAATGTTACGGCCTAAATGCTGAACTATTGACCCTACTTGTTCGGATGAGTGTTCACCCCAAAGATGAGCCTATAGTGTGCCAATCTACCGAGCCACCAGGTTTGAGAATAAGGTGGAATTGCTGGATCTAGTGGCCGGTGAATCACTGATCAAAGAGCATATTTTAGAGAGATTCTTCATCAATCTAGTGGCCGGTGAATCACTGATCAAAGAGCGAGCAGCCGCTAGGTTTAATGATTTGGTGGGATCTACAGATTTAGTGGCGGGTGAACCGCTTCTTCTTCTTCCATGAAGATTCAGACAAAACCGAGCTTGGATGGAACTGAACAAGATTTGGCGAACGAATACAAAGGTCAAAGGCTTTATTACTGAGAAAGTAAAAGGAGGTTATTCAGTAGCCATCGCAGGTTTCATTACTTTTCTTCCATTCCATCACAGAAGGAAAATGATATCGAATGATCGATTCACCATTGAGAACATTAACCCCAAAAGACGAATATGGTGGTGTTCTAACAGCGGCAGATCAAAGAAGAACTTGATGAGTGAAATCCGCTGACAAAAAAAGAGAACTTTTTGAATTCCGATGCCTAGCGTCCCCTGATAACCTAGGATTCGTGGTGATAGGGCTGATGTGGTATCTCGAAAACTGGGATTTGATGGTATCTGTAGAGCGGATCCTATGGGCTTCCCTGGTGGAGGTTGGTTGAAGATGATGTGATGCAAGTGAACATCTACGAAAAAGCTATCGTAAAGTTTCGTTCTTCGTTCCGCCGTCGATCAATCTATCACTCAATCACATGCCGCTCTGTCATTGTCAGATTTTTGGTTGTCTGATCACACTCGAAATTATGTATCTACTTATCGTTTTTTACGCCTGCTCGGTAGTTTTGTAGAAGGTTGTTTCGGATGTTTTCTAGGAAAAAAAGGAACCGCTATAATAACCACTACATGCATTTCATTCGCTTCGATCTTCTCTTTAATTTCTTTTTATGAAGTCGCAACGGGAGCTAGTGCTTGCTATCTAAGAATTGCTTCATGGATCTCTTCGAAAATGCTTGACGCTTCTTGGGGCTTCTTTGGTGACTGTGAAGTCACCAGATGAATTGCCGAGTAAATAGATCAGATCCGGACGCGGCTGTTGCTCCACGGTGATACGGACTCGACCTGCTCCTACCCACTCTGGGGTACCATAGCATGTCGAGAATAAGGAGGGACATACAGGACGTAACCACTCCCTTGGTTGGGGGCTGTACCGCCCTGCCTTTCGATCGATACACAGTTGAGGAGGCTGATCACCAACACTATAGGTGTGGGAGCGATCCTGGTCATGGAAGGCCAAGACGGTGTCTCGCATATGGGTAGCAAGAGGGCGTTTATGCCCCGATAGTGGGACTTTATGGGGAAGGGCCCCGCCCAATAGGGACAGCACACCCCCCACTTCAAGTGCACCTCTGTATCGACTGAATCACTCTTTTGGTCTAGTCGATGGAACCGGTGAACCACACGAGCTGGTTAGTTGGTGTGGTAGAGGGCTCGTAGTACACCCTTTGATTGATCCAGCCTTTTATTTGCTTTAGTAGTGAATCACCTACTAAAGGGGCAGGCCTGCACGCCTTATTTGAGACTACTAAGGCAGGTGGTGGACTTTTTCATTAGGTCAGAGAAGAAGGGGCCTAAGCACGGCAGATGCCGTACACTTGAGTGGCAAAGGAAAGCGAGACCTTACCTTTTTTTCCAGGCATGTTCAGACATACGGTTCCCGCGGAAGATCAAGTCGGTGATCCGTGTGATGGGATGCCATCCCGCACGGTTTGGACAGCACTGAATTAGAATGAGAGGTTTACCACCACATCATTACATGCAAGGGGAGCTCGGTCGATTCACAGATTGGTCCAACTCGTAATTCACTTCTGACCCCATGTTCGATAGCCCGACCGTAGTGATGTTAATTGTGGTTACATTCATAAGTAGCTTGGTCCATTTTTATTCCATTTCATATATGCCTGAGAATCCGCATAGCCCTGGATTTATGCGTTATTTATCCATTGCTACTTTTTTATGCCAATGTTGGTGACTGGAGATAACTCTCTTCAATTATTCCTGGGATGGGAGGGAGTAGGTCTTGCTTCAAATTTGTTAATTTATTTCTGGTTTACACAACTTCAGGCAGATAAAGCACCTATAAAAGCTATGCTTGTCAATCGAGTAGGTGATTTTGGATTAGCTCTTGGGATTTTGGGTTGTTTTACTCTATTTCAAACAATAGACTTTTCAACCATTTTTGCTCGTGCTAGTGCCCCCTGAAATTCTAGGATTTCTTGCAATATGAGATTGAATGCCATAACTCTTATTTGTATTTTACTTTTTATTGGTGCTGTTGGGAAATCTTCACAGATAGAATCGCATACTTGGTCACCTAATACTCTGGAGGGTCCCACTCCAGTATCCTCTTTGATTCATGCAGCGACTATGGTAACAGCTGGCATTTTCAAGATGGCAAGGTTCTCCCCTTTATTTGAATACCCACCTACGGCTTTGATTGTTATTACTTTTGCATGAGCTATGACGTCATTCCTTGGGGCAACCACTAGAATATTACAGAATGATCTAATGAGGGTCATAGATTATTCAACTTGCATTCAATTAGACTATATGATCTTTGCTTGCATCATCTCTAACTATTCGGTTAGTGTCTTTCACTTAATGAATCACGCGTTTTTCAAAGCATTAGTATTCCTGAGTGCAGGTTCAGTGAGTCATGCCATGTCCGATGAGCAAGATATGTGGAAGATGGGGGGCTTGCAACCTCGTTCCCTTTTACCTATGCCATGATGCTCATGGGCAACATGTCTCTAATTGGATTTCCTTTTCTAACTGGATTTTATTCCAAAGATGTGATCTTAGAGCTCGATTACACTAAGTATACCATTACTAGGAACTTTTCCTTCTGGTGGGGAAGTGTCTCTGTCCTTTTCATTTCTTATTACTCCTTTCGTTAACTTTTTCTAACATTTCTGGTACCAACTTATTAATTCGGGCAAGACATCTTACGATGTCATGATGCGCCCATTCCTATGGCCATTCCTTTAATACTTATGGCTCTTCGGAGTCTCTTTGTAGGATACTTGGCCAAAGTATGACCTGTTAGCCCATAAGTAAGTACTGTGACGAAGTAGCTATTGCTCACCCGTCACGATTGTACGAGGTCACAATTCACCCAACACGATCATCCGGGGTGAACAATAATTGGGGATCGGATGTGGGCGAAATTCACACAAATGGCTGAGATGTTCAGTCGACTCACTCCCCCTTTGTGAGGGTCCCGACCCCGACGAGTGAGCAGAAAAGGGAGGAGGAAAAAAGCCCTGGTGAATCGTCAAAATTAGTGAACAAGTGTAAGCTTCGCTGCCCAATAGTATGGAGTACTGACCACGCTGAGGGACAGGCCTTGAAGCGATGGACGGGAATGAGCGGAATCAACGTGTTCCAATTTCTGGCATTCACCGACCATTCAATGGACCATGGACTAAACGGCCACTGCCTGAAAGGATTATGTCCAGGGGACCGCCACCCCCCCCCCCCAAAATACATCTCATGCCTATGGGCCGCTATAACTATCCAAGAAGACACTCGAAACTGGAAGGAGAAACAAACCCATATGGTGGACTGCCGAGCGGAAAGTCCTACGACACAGGAGCGGGATTCTCTAAAAAACCAAGGTCGTGGGTGGCCAAGAGGGCCCACTTGGAGTCTTGGGATCTCATCAGGAAATGCGAAGGTTGCAACAAGCCGGCCGGCCAAAGAGAATCCACAAGTTTAGTTTTGATCTGAGTAGGCTCATAATAGGGAATACCCTAACCCTGGGAACCGGGGCCTGGCCATCCTTCATTTGCGGTCGACGTTCCGGCTTTGTCATTTGAAAGCTGAATGTTTCGATCTAGTTCGATTCATGATCTCATCTGAAAACCTTATCACGTGGGCTTTAGCGGACGTTTTTCATTCTTCACCCGGTCCTTAGTAGCCTTTACAAAGTCAACCTAACCGGTTACCTTTTCCAAGGCGCTAAATAGGCCTTCGCCCTTATGCCTTTATATATAATCGAAGAAAATTAGATAGTTGTATATAGAATTATACAGATCATCTGAAGCATGGATATAGTCGCCTTTGTTCTGAAGGCTTAGCGAGTTCCTTTTTTTCATTCAAAGGCGGTCCTTTTCTTTCCTCAAACTGATGACTCGCTTGTTCAGTACTGCTAACTATTATAGTAGGATTTCGCCCCCTCGGGACTACTAGTAGCTTCGGTTGTTGAATCTCGTGCAAGTTAGGTTGTGGTTGTATTGGCTTCAAGTGGAACGTAGGCGCTTTAGGTATGTGTTGACCATGCACTCTCGGTTCGTGTAATGTCGTATGTATGATAGAGGTAGTGTGGTGATTGACATCAATGCTAATGGTGATCCCCAAGATTCAATGAATGAATGAAGCTATGATCGTACACGGATAGAGATAATGCTCTTCCTCTGATGTCTCCAAGCCGGCCATAATAGAATATATAGCCAAAGCAGTCAATAGCAGTCTGTTCTCACGTATCGATATATAGCAGCTTGCTTCCAAGCTCAAACCATTTGAAACAGAATTGCTACATTTTTCTTGTTATTGATAGAGTGGTATTCTCCGCCGCTCTCAAATAAAGTAGAGGGGGAGAACTGGAAAAGAGAAGGATAATGAGAAAAAGATTGACAAGTCTTTGGGGGATGAATGGCTGATACGTTAACTGCCTTCGATACTAGAAAGAAAAACAAAGCAGTCTAACCTAACCCCTAGGGCGGAACCCAACCGAAAGGCGCTAGACGGACTAAGGGCAAGCGAGATAAATAAAGCAGCTGGACCTATGTGTAAAACCTTGCCGCAGGAGATTCTTTCTCCAATGAGAATAAAGAATGTTTTTGGGCAAGAGAATCAAGGAACTCACTCTTGCACACCAAGGGATAAGAGCTGATTGCTGGTGATGACTTGGTGAAGGGAATCTATGAGAGAAGGTTCTCGAACCGGGTTACGACTGAATAAGGCGCGAAACCAACTAGTTCAGTCGAAAAAGGTTACGAGTCTAAGGGAATGATCAATCTTGAAAGGAATGGATAGGTGTAGGCTTAATAGTGAACGCAGACCCCCCTCTTATATATATGCAATCAATGACTTACATAAAAGAAAGATGTCGATAGAAAGTCTTAGCCCTTAAAATGCGTTGCGAAGAGAGATCAAAGACGAAGATTTTCTAACACAATGCAGGCACTGGATGGAAAAGACAGATAAAGGAAAAACCCACCGGAAGGGCATACCTCAAGGGGCACCAATTTCCCCCGGCAAAGATCTATCTGCGCGAAGCCGACCTATGGATAGAAAGAAAGATGCAGGAAAGGCAAATGAAAGAAGAAAGATAAATTTTCTTTGGGATTGTGAGATAGGCAGACGGGGAGTACGCAGCCAAACAACTGCTGGGGTTTCCCATAGTGATAGCTGAACTAATCAGATGGGCCGCCCCAAACTTTACGCTGACATTTAAATAGGAAATCAACATTGGGTCCCAACTATCCGAAAAATGCAGACTGAAGCGGAAGATCACAAAATGCAACAGAACAAGGGGGTTGTTAGACCGTAGCTTGCATGAAGGAAGAAGCTAATCAATCAGAATTGAGACAGGGAGGAGAGGCGAAGGAGAGATTTTCGAGCCTGCAAGCAGCAAACAATTTCAGTCGTTGCGAGCTAGCTTGTAGTGTAGGGGTATAGTAAGGGTGCCCCTTTCTCTAACTTTTCTATAATATAAGGTAAGCTTTTTGGAACACTAGTTTTGGAGTTTTCCCCAACCAACCTATACCTTACTAATAAAAAGGGGCTTCTCTTTTTCAGCTGCATTCTACTGCATAAGCAATGGATCCGCTGGGCTGAACGAGCAACCTTCTATCTGGCCTGTGTACCAATAGTGAAGTGGCTTGCTACTTTCAATCAGAAAAGGATGACTGAGCAAGGCAAAGGAGAAAGAAGTTGTCCCCTCTTCTCTGCCGCTGCCGCATATGTAGAAAAAGAAGGTGCGGAGAAGGAACAAAAACTGTATGACTTTGGCACATCAGGTGGCGGGTTTTGCTAGGTAATATAATCGAAATGTATCGGACTGCAAATCCTGGAATGACAGTTCGACCCCGTTCTTGGCCTCGAGGAGTGGTGAGCAGCAGGAAACTTGTTTCAATCAAATGCCATAGTATTAGGGTATGAGGCTTTCCTTTGTTATAGAAATCCACAGAGAACATTTTGGAACTTCCAAACCATAGAAATGCAAAATGAGAATGAGTTTTTTATGTTACGCTTCAATAGAATGAATTCGGTAAGGGTAGAATAGGCCATATGGTCGATCGAAGGTGTTGTCCCACTTGAACTCAAATCTATCTAACCTTCAATCCAGCAAGCTCATAACAAAATGTTGGACAAATCTCAGGGCTGACACAACCGAAATGGTTGAGGAAAAGGAAACCCCAGCGACCAAGCTCTACCGCCCCCAAAAGCGGAGACCAAAGAACCGCCAAGTTGTCGAGGACACGTCTGAAGAGAAGGCGGGCGCCCTCTAAGTTGACCACCCTACCCACTAATGGACTATGAGGGGGGAGGGGAAGGCGAACGGCAACCGACCAAAAACACTCTCTTTTCTTACTGGATAGCGCTTATTCTCTTTCAATCAACAAAATGAGAAATGGGGGAGAAAGAAAAAAAAGATGTCTTTATTGAAGAGGCTTTGCACCTGAATTAGGACTAATGCAGATCTAGAAGAATGGTTTGGGCTTTCAAAAAGATGATGATGCAAGAGGTAAAGAGACAGTCTTTTGAACAAGCAAGCTGACATAAGGATTCTAGCTCGCGCCCACTTAGAGCATATGGAGATTCTCGGACGGGGAAAAGTGGTACTCGACATCTATTAAACAAGACCAAGAACAAAGCCATACCATGCCCTGGGGAGAAAGTAGTTATGATTGCCATTAATGCTGCCTCGAGCATGTGTACAAGAAGGTCTTTGTCGATTCCTATCAACATGGTGCATCTCTTAGTAGAGGGACATGAAAAGTGGAGACTTTGACTGAATGAATATGGAACAATTGATAGACATTTTTCTTGAGGAAGAGAATCCAGGATGAACGCTTTTTTCATTTGCTATGCGCTGACTGGATGCATACTCGCATGATAAATCGATGGACGGGGGAATTGCATGAATGATGAGACCATCCTAACCTAAAGTGAAGGCTCTTCCGTCTTTTGATGGCGAATCTTGAATGACTGACACTAGGAACCGATTCGAAGAAAGAAGAAGCATGGCATGAGATAGGTGGCAGATCAATTTCCGATAGCGAATTACTTGACTCGATGGATGGAGAAAGAGCCCTCCAATTCAAGCACGAAATCAATGTTTAGTCAAAAATCATCGATAGGGGTACCACCAAGTGAGATCGAGACCATCCCCTTGTATAGGTATAGGGTGGAAAACCTACGCTTCTTCAAATATCCCATAAATCTAAATAAAGTAGGGACTTCAAAGCTTGACTAACAAGCGGGAAAGATTACTTTGAGAAAGAAAATGGATGCCCTAGCTGCAATCAAAAAATAGCGCTAACAAGCAAGAAAGGCCCCCTTACTATAGATAGGGCGTTAGCGCTTTACTAATAACATATATAGGGCTTACATTTTTCAGGTTGATCGGAATCGATTCTATGATTGAATAGCCGAAGTGCTACTTAGTTGTAGAAACTCGGAGAGACAGACAGAGAGGGGACTCTTTCATACCCGCTAACTCTTATGATGAGAAGTAGGTCCCTTGTTTTTGGCAGGAAGAGTTCCAGCCTTTGTTTCCCCTCAGTAGAGTGAGTCTACTTAACGAACTGGCAGGACGCAAAGATCTATTGATCAATATGAATCTTGACAGTGGATAGTTGATCTCCGCCTCCTTGTCCTGGAGGCTCTCCGGACGGGGAGGGGCTTGCTATCGTAACCTTTTCTCCCGATATATGTGAAAAAGAGTGATGAACTCATTTTGATTCGGTCATAGGTTGGTCAAAAGAACGAGAATCGGCTTCTAACATTAAGTTTTTTGTTCCCCAGTAGCTCATTAGTAGAGCAGTCAGCTATTAACCAATTGGCCGTAGGTTCAAATCCTACTTGGGGAGATTTGTTAGTTATAGCTTTTCTGACCTAGTGACCCCTGTCTTTCTCCTTTTTTTCTAAACAAGCAGAATCATGGGACATCAAAAGCTATAAGTTGATTGTTGGTTTTTATTCCTCACTCTCGGATAGGTTAACTTGGTTCGTTCCATTCTTAGGGATAAGAAGGATCCACTGGAAAGACTGGAGTAGTATCCTCACTAACTGGAAGGAATTAGTCTCCACTAGCGTCATTCGAAGAACGAACAAGAAAAGGGTTACTGTTTAGGATAGATGGATGTGGCCCAATGGCTAAAGCTTTGCCAACTTCTTGTAGACTGAACTCTCTTCTCTTTAGGCTACGAGTTCTTTTAGGGGTGGGGTGGTCTAATTTAATAAAAGCAACGAAGTTCTTGGTAATTAGCAAGGGGGAAGGAGGATCTCAACTCATTTAATTCATTCAGTGCCTGTGGTGAGGCCCGACCCACAACAAACAAAGGGGGAAAGCTTGCTTTGCTTGATGTAGCCCTATTTTTGTGGATTAGGCTTGGTAAGCGTAAGCTATATTTAAGTAGGCTCACAGCTTTGCTCAGCAGAAGAGCCTAACTTTAAATTATACTAGTAAAGCGCTAGCGCCCAACCTATACAAGGGCTTTGAATTGATAGGGGAAGAAAAGAAAAGAAAGAATGTCATTTTATTTTAGGAACATGTCTCCTTCATTCACTTTCTCATGAACTCGCATCTTTGCCAGAAGCGACGGGGGGGGGGGGGGGGGGGAAGGCCGACAACTACATGAGGGGGAAGCTTTTGTAGAAGCTTTACCCCTTGCTTTACAAAGATAGTTATGAACTAACTAAATGACTAGATTCTCCCGGAATGCTTGCTAAGCTAATCTTTTTAGTTCCTTTCAATTAAATCAATAAGCTTTTTGATTGATTCAGGGCACCACCCCCCTTCTTAGAATTAGAAACCATTGAGGGGGGCCTCGGCCCAGGAAGGGGAGAGTGACGAGTGGTTAAAAACGGCAAACTGTAAATCTGTTGAAGTTTTTCTACGTAGGTTTGAATCCTGCCCCTCCCACTTGTTTGTTGTAGACTTCAGAGAAGAGAAAAGAGGCATTTGTCAGCGTAGGAAGGCCAACCGAGCGAAGCACTTTTTTTTTTTGCCGTGCCGTGAAGTGAATTTGTATCGTATGTTAGTTAGAGAGGTTGGCGAACTACTATAATCTATAGATTTCCCATCTATATCCAATCCCAATGAGAATAGAAGCAAGTTGCTTCTGGCCTGTCTTGTAGTCGTAGTCTTTTAGCTTATGTAGTCGTCGGCCTTCCTACACACATGCGTCCGCCAGAATGCCTCCTTGGTTCGGGACGAAGCCAAGCCGATACATACGATACGCGAAGTAAAGACCCCCATTTCATAGTGCCTGGGGAACGCAAGTTTGATCGAGGATTGGAGAGGAGAGGTGGAAGAAAGGGCTCGGGATGTATTTAGGAGTTTTGTGCGAGCCGTATGCGGTGAGAGTCGCACGCATAGTAATGAGGGGGGTTCGCGTCTATACGTGTAGTGTGGTGCTTAGGCCTACCCACCCTATTATTTCCATGATCTATGGGTCTACTGGAGCTACCCACTTCGATCAATTAGCCTTGATTTTGACCGGATGCGAAATCACTGGTGCTCGATCTAGTCGTATTTTTATGTGGATTCTATTTATCAGTGTAGGATCCCTATTCAAGATCACTGCGGTTCCTTTTCTGGCGGCTGTAGGACGGTCGCCTATAGGTGGTAGGGTAGGGTGGGTGGTACCGCTCAGATTGCGGCCAATCTTCCTTATCGCGCGCGAGCCGGGCTTAGAGCACGTGAAACTCATCACTACCTCGTAAGGGCGTTGAGACCATAGAATGTTACACGAAAGCACCATTTTCTCTGTAGTGTTTTCACACAGCTTCCCGCCTAGAAGAGAAACTCTCTCTGTAGTTTTGTCACACAAGATAAGTACGCTGGCCGCCTGCTGGCCGGGCGAATCGAAGTTATCTTTCGGTCAATTGTCCACCTAGTCAAGTGCCAAAAACACAGTAGAATTACGCAACGCACGCTGCTGGTGTGCTTTCTGCTCGCGAGGAAAGAAAGAAGAGCGACAAAGTTCAGTTCAGATTTGAATGTTTGCAGCATGGGAGCAGATTCCCTTAAAAATCCCTAGGAACAATGAAAAAAAAGGTATCTCGGTAACGAAAACTACAGGGGCTGTATTGGCCAGATCCAACAATAAACAGTTGCCTAAAAGAAAAGCCTCCTAGAAGTCCGAGGACCTTTAGTACTGTAATCTACCCCCGTACCAGCATCCTTCACGCCAAGCAAGACCTCCCTAGTCCCTTTCCTTTCTCCATTCCGCCTCCTTCTTTGCTTTGTTCCAATAGAGTCTAAGGCAAAGTGGTTCGTATGCCTACTTGATGAAAGGGAACGAACTACCTTTCATTTCCGGGTTTATGGATTGGATTCAGTCAGCCTCATGACATAATCAGAGTGAGGCTTTGGTTACCGGCAAACGCTTCTCCAAAGGCGACCTCTTGTGTTTTCGGCTGTTTCCATCATTGAAGTAGCCTTTCGTCGCCCTACTAAACGAAAGAAGTCACTATCAAACAGCTCGGCCAATTGAAGTACCAAAGGTGCGCTCAGACTGGTGACTAGGAAATGGGTTTGCCCTTGAATTGAAGTGTTGAGGTCGGAAAGAGGGAAGTAGGGCTCCTATAGACTAAAGGGGTCCTTGTAGCTGCTGTGTCTTCCCGCTTCTTAGTCAATGGGGCACAACAGGTTCGACATCTACTACAAAATAGGGAGTCCACTTCAGATAACCACGTCTCAGCTAGGCAGCGTGTGGAATGGCCGAGAGCGGACCTTTTTGGATATATAATCCAAGCCAAGAGTAGAGTTACAGGAAAAGTTGTCTGATGGTAAACTACTTTCACGTTCGGTTCAGAGAGCACTTTTTCATTGAGAATTCCACGTTCCCTTTCGTGTGAATTCCACAGCGGCGAATTCAAAACTTTTGGGCCACTATCTATTATAGCTCTTGAGCCCCGAAGAAAACCCTCTACCCTTCGGACTCAATATATCTTTTGACTTTATATATGTGGGCACCTGATATGTATGAGGGTTCGCCCACCCCGGTTACAGCATTCCTTTCTATTGCGCCTAAAATCTCTATTTCTGCTAATATTTCATGTGTTTCTATTTATGGTTCTTATGGAGCTACATTGCAACAAATCTTCATTTTATGCATAATTGCTTCTATGATCTTAGGAGCACTGGCCGCCATGGCCCAAACAAAAGTAAAAAGACTTCTAGC